>VDFB02032963.1:0-10575 GCA_007258455.2 Sequoia sempervirens
CTTATTGTAAAATTATGTTATTTGAAAACATGTGGTATCTCTTATGCTTTGATATAATTTATCATGTGTGGAATGTATGTGTTCTTAATTTGTTAAGTAATTAAATGTTATGGTATCAATTCATGTTTCTTGTTTGGGTTTTAAATTAATCTCAGTCTCATAACCTTAGAGGTTGTTGCAATGGGTATTGAACTTGCATGTTAATTGTATTTAAAAATAAAGTGTAAAGATACGTTTGAGTAATAAATTGCAGCTTCCTCTAGGGTTACTTACCTGGTGGGCATTACAACATCACTCAAGCGCTTTTCCGTCAACCACAAACTTACTACGGTCCCCCACACATCTACCTTACTAGTAAGATGGTCCTACCCTTCGATGAAGAGATTGGCTTGGTAACCTCATAATTCTAGCTTCCTTGAGCATAGTGTTGTGTCCTACATAACTAGAGCTACCATACATTGGCTACAACCTACATGTATGACATTCCCTGCCTAGTATGCAAACCTAGTTCACAGTGAACCGACAATATATACAATGGCTTCTTACACTACTTTGGCCAAAGCTTGATATAATCATTCACTTGGAAGCGAAGTCGTATGTTCACCCACCCCTTAGCTCAATTTGGTATTTGACCATTCATACTCTTTTCAATCATAACATACATTCAATCCTAAAGGTAATGACATAACAAAGTGACCAACTAAGTTACTCCATCCAAGGATTATCCTAACCCTAGGAACAACCAAGTTAACCACACATGTTCAAAAATTGACATTTTAAACAAAGTACTTCAAGATAACTTTATTTCTCACATTTAATAGTCTATGTAAGCATACATATGGTTTATGACAACCTAGATATAGATCAAATAATGATCATATTCACATAATTCCATCATAGATAATATTTACATATATATACCAATCAATAGGATTCCATCAAACAAGATTTCACCAAAGTCAAGCAAGCTCAACCAAAATAAAAAATAACTTAAATTCATTCAAGCAAGCTCAACAAGCATATAAATCATCTTTTTCTAATCACTTGCATTCATAAACAATTACAATTTCAACATAAAAGGAGTGGAGTAATAAAATCAACATGCCTGGAATAATAGCTCCAAAAGATTATGTTGCTTCCTAAACTCAAACCCCATAGTCACGCTTGCTGCTCCTTCTAAATTCAACCTATCACCAATAGTAGCTTCTCACAAAAACACTAAACCAATGCAAATTCACAAATCAAAATTTATTTCTCACTAAAGCACTCAACAACTCACTTGCACAAAAAACTACAACAAAATTATGAATGAATAAGAAGAAATCAGAATGAGTAAACAAAAGGTAGAGAGGCTGCCTCTATTTATACCAAAAAATGAGAAACTCAATGCTACAAACAAGCTCCTAAATTTGCCACCTTTTCTCTTCTTGCTGCCACCACTCAACAGTAAGACTAATTCCTCCTCTAAATGCATCGACTCAGCCAACCAAAATGCAATATGGCTGCTAAAACACTCAACTTGCAAACACATAAATATTCCCATTATTTCCAGCTTCTCTAAAATGGATAAGTCACTTTTTTCAAGTGACAACAATGACTATTTTTACTGAGTCAATCAGAGAAATGTTCAACTATAGGTTTCCTATTTGCAAAGCAAGTCGACTACCTTCATAAGCTTCAACCAACTCTGTTTTGACAAAGTTTGTATGCTCATTTTAAGCTATGCGTTGGTTTCAAAGACTTCTATTTGTTTTCTTCCACCTATTGTGGTGCTTGCACTTTCCACATCATCATGTTGTGCGTGGTTTATTATTTGTAGCAGCTTTTAACATATTTCATTGTTCACTATAGTGATGGCTTATGCACTTTGCATACTTCTTTTATTTGCATTCACTTAGCAATATATTACAAATTGTGCACTGCCTTTATTCTTTCAAATATGCACACTATATATGTGTTTCACATTGTTATTATTTCATTGGCTTTTACATAAGCCGAGCTCTATAATATAGCCCATGCTATATATGCACCCAAGTTTACTTTAAAACATTTCAAAATACTTTTAAATATATATCCATAAGTCGAGCTCTATAATATGGCCCACGCTATATATGTGCCCAAGTTTACTTTAAAACATTTCAAAATACTTTTACATTTATATGTAATATAACTTCTATTATTATATTATATGTATTAATATATATACATGTTTATTAAATCATTATTTGCCACACACACACACACACACATATATACATATATATATTCTCATGCATATAGTATATCCGTACATGAGTAATATGCGTAAATACATCTACTTACATATACACATGCACATATATATTCACATGTATGAGTTATCGTAAACATGTACATATATACATATATACATTCTCATGTATATACTCATCAATCAATATATGAATATAAACATATGAAGAAGAATTTACACTTAACATAGAGATTTAGTCACATAATCCAAATTAAGAAACAATCAAAGACTAAAATCAAAACCATTACAAAACATCCCCATTCAATGACCGAAGCTCACTTACCATTTCCCGACTAACTTGACTCAACTTGACGAAACTAGGATGTGAGTGTGTGATAGCTCAAATAGGCTCATTAAGGGTTACCAAACCAAGTTTTTCTCTTGAGTGATACCCCCCTCTCTTCCAGAGGCTTGTTTTTTTTCCTGCATCCAACTCAGTGCATCATAACAATAGTTTGGCCGATAACATTACATTCACATGCATCATATTTCATTGCACTATCAAAGCATTAAAGCATTATCATAATACAATCAAGTATTAAAGCATTTTAACTCATCAAAGTAAAAGTAAATAAGTAATAACACAATGGGGTGTAACAATTCAATTCAATTGGATGAAGCCTTCTGCATCAAAATAGATTCCTTAAGAGATGACAAGGGAAGAAATCCCATGTTAAATGTTAACATGTAGGCATGGTGACATGAGATCACGTTAGGGTGAGCATATGGAAATATATTTTTTCTTTTGGTTCATCTAATAGAAATGAAGTACTTATCTTTTATAATAAAGCACAATAAATTCCCTCAAATGAGGAAGTTAGGCTTTGTGATGTATTTAGTGATGGAAAGTGCCACAAGTGAAGGATGGAAAGGTTGAGGAAACTATAAAAAAGATTTGAGGAAGGGTGTGAGAGCCATCAAAATGTAAGAATAAATATGTGGTTCAATGGCAAAGGTCATAAAAGTATAAAATAAATAATTCAAATACAAAAAGAAGAATTGTAATTAAGAAAAGAAAGTGTAAATGAAAATGAAAGTCGTGTAAGAAAGCCATAAACTAGGAAGCAAAAGAAGCTATTTTTTTATCATTATGAATGAAATGTCATAGGGACAATCACATTTCTTTGTATCAAACCAAATCTATAAAGCATAAAACACAAAGAGAGCACAAAGGATAGTAAAAAATAAATAAAATGGCATTAAAAGAAGAAAAATTCTCATGAAACAAAGATGAAATATTCATGGCCACTTGTGTCAACATGTACAATGGAAGGTGACTTTGCTTAACGAAATATAAGTAAAAAAAATATAATTTGATCATTTGATAAGTAATATTAAGTATTAAAGAACAACCTAAAAAATATGTGAAGCTATTATCCCCTCATGGGTCGTCTTCATCCCAATCACAAGGTGAAAACATATCCATATTCTCTATGCAAATGTCCACTTTGGAGGGTCCATGATCTTCATATATATAGTGGTCCTTTAACAAATATTTTTCCAGGAGGATGTACTTCTTTTTTGAGTTTTGGAACCAATATTAGCTTTGCATTGTGTTCATTTTTTACGATGATTTTGGCTTGATTTAACATTATCTTCAACTACTTTCTGATTTAACACATTTTATTGTAACATTGATTGATTTTTTTGTAGCAACACACCCTTGGTCTTTTTTAATGTCTACTGGAATGGAATTAACTTACATATATTTAAATTGGGTTGGACTCTTCCCTTAGTCTTTGATAATCTATTAATTGATTATTTTTCTCTTGATCTTATTGTTGTTTAAATAATGCATATATTCTTTCTTGAGATGCCTCTTGTAGTTATTCAAAAATGTGTCTAACATTTTCAATATCTAAAACTTGTCTAATAGTTCTCTTAGAATTGTACTTACTTTTCAATAATAAATAAATTTAGCAAATAAGTGTAATATTGAGGGAAATGGATTTAAAATTCAAAATTTCTCAATCCAAGAACAACCAAGGATCATATCAAACCAATCTAATGTGAAATAGTGTTGGCTCCTCTTGTATATCTAGGTACAAGTTTATGATTATGTGTCCTAACGTACCTTGACTTTTTTCTTTGAGAAATTTATGGTTATCCCAAAGTGAGTGTATGTGTCTCTATTTAGATGATGATTAAAATAAATTCCTTTGTACACATTTAAATTTGAGACAATATCAACCAATGTTCCCTCTATAGACTTATATTAACGATCATTTTGATATATAATGATCCATAAAAACCATTTCTTGCGATTTCATCATTAGAAAATGTAATGGGAGGGGAAATTATATGTTTGATTGATATGCGATTAAACCAACACAGTCTAAATATACACTAGATGGAGATGTTAGGAAATAGTCTTGTTGTTCATCCTCTTCAATAGTCTCTATGTTGTTAGCTTGATTATGTTGCAAGGAAAAATTAGTATAGTATAAATTTTGATATTTTTGTTTGAGAGGGAAACAAATTTATTTCCCCTATCACTAAGCCCCTAAACATCTATCATACATCTATCATACTATTGATGATCAACCTTGAATTTTATTCTTAATAATATATACTTTTGATTATATGGCCATCAAACTAATGATATTAATAAGAAGAATAAGAATCAAAGACCTTAGGTAAATGATGAAATGTGTCCAATAATTTTATGGGTGGAAAACTAATCTTATTTCCCCTATAAAAAAAATTCATACAATATGGAAGGGATTTTTTCACCTTGTAAATTATCCTTGCACTTGTGGTTTAATATCAATAATGTTCGATGCATCATTTGTTCAATGATAAAGTTGGTGTTTGTTTCATTTTCCTATTTTTGTTAAAATATGATATCAATGCCCTTTTTAAACTATTTTTTAATAGAACTTGATAGGGTAAAAGGATGAATTATTTGGTATGTTAGATGAACTATATTTTAATATATTACCATATAAAATCTTTAGTTCATAATCATGCATACTAGCATATAGATCCAAATAATGATATGTAGTGATTAACATTGATTTTTTAGTGGCTAATATTCGTCAAGTGGCTAATAGTTGAAATTGGGAATTCAAAATTTGGCTAATAGTATAAGTTGTAAGGCAACCTAAATTGCCACATTTTTACAAAATACTATTTTAGTCTTGGTTAAATTGCTAGAATATTTATTGTATTAAACTTTTAAACTCAAAAATTTGCCACAATATTCAATACCTAATTAGATTAGATTCACCTAAATTTTATAAGTTACAGTAGAAAATGAAATGTATTCGCCACTTATATTATATAATTATTAGTTACTTTAGGTCCATATCGCTAGTTTTTAATCCCCACCATTGATTTTATTTATAGTCTAATGATTGGGGTTAAATTCCATGTGCCAAAATGTACCCACAGAGCTCCAATGCACATGGGGCCTAAAATTGAACCCAAACCATTAGATTATAAATAAAATCAATGGTGGTGAAAAAGAATTCAAGGCCAATTTAAAACATTTAATGTTTGATTTCAAATATTTAGGAATTAAGGAATTATAGACACGAACACTACACCTTAAAGTTAAAACTATTCAATCACTAACACCCCTAGGCCATTACTTTTCCATAGATTTTTTTTTAAATGAGCTATTTACTATGTTAATTAATGCATTTGCCTATTTTCATCAAGATTCACTAATATTTTCTACAAATTTATATTGATTTATATTTTTTTAATAAAAATAATACTTTTAAAAAAAATGAAAGATTCATTAGGATTTAATATCTTTTATTCAGGGGGGGGTTTCTTAAAGTCAACATTGGTAATTAAAGATCATTTTTTCCTTTATAACAAGAAGTGAACTATCAATGAATAATCTTAATATTTTATTATCATGTGGTTGGCAATTCATATTAGCGAGTAATTTTTGGAGTCATAACATGTGATCACTGATGTGCTCATTACTTTCTTGTTTGCATTTCCCTAGTTTAGAAAATGTTATCTTTAAACATATATGTTAACTTGAATTCTTGGACTAAGGAATTTACTAGTTTAGAATAAAAGTGGAAATTAAGGAATTTACTAGTTTAGAATAAAAGTGGAAATTAAACCATGTGATAATGAAAAGAACCACTCCAATGCATAATGTTTTAGTGTACTTGGAAAAATGTTTGCTAATAATTGATCTTCATCAAATATATCTAAGCATGCCACATTTAGTGTATATGGGTCATTGAATTTCCTTTACAATTGCACACTTTGAAGTGAGGATCAACAAATTGTTGATGTTATAGCTTCGGGCTACATACTTTCGCCTTGCATTGTATTCAATAAATTTCATATAGCCTAACGGCTATTTATTTATTGCCATTATTTAAGTGAAGAGGCGCTTCACTTAGAAATTATGATACTTCATTTGGGCCGACTCTCCTTTTAATTCACACCATTTATTTGTAAATTCATTTCATATGGTGGCCAACCTTGTTCATGAAGAGGTACGATCTCTTCCTCACTTTTTATATATATGAGATCACTTCATTCCATCAAGGCATCAATTACATTCATTCATTTCCTTCATTCAAGTGTGAGTTCATAAGAGAAGTGTGAATAGTCCAAGAGTAGATTGAAGCTTATAAGGAGGCTGATATATTATCATCAAAAGAGTTGTATTATCTTCTAGAGATCGCATCATATCGGTGTTGTTGTTTGGCCTCATAATCGACCTCATTGTAAAGGAGATTATTGTTTCATATTCAATATATAAGTGATATATTGTTGTTGAGTTTTTCTCCCTCAAGTGGAGGGTTTTCCCAGGGTATATGTTGTGTCTATTTGTTTGAATTTGAATTAAAATTTTGTTTTTCTTATCTGATCATAAAACTAACATGGTATCAGAGTGGGTTTAAGAAAGATTGAGATTAGATTTCTTTAAGCAGCACTATCATCCACTCTTATTCTCATCTTCTTGCATCTATCTTATCGTCAAAGATGGTGAACGGGCTCAAGATCGAAGATAGACTTGAGGGTGCTTCCAACTTCACATCTTGGAAGTTTAGAGTAATGCTTGGATTGGAAGAAAATGAGATTGCTGAGTTTGTGGAGAGCAAAGTTCCTGAACCTTCTGATGAGAATGAGAAGTCTCAATGGAGAAAGAATTGCACTAAGGGAAAGAAGATTCTGGTAGACTCCGTGAAGGACCACCTTGTGTCGGTTATCTCCAAGTTAAAGACAACAAGGGAAATTTTCAAGACCTTGGAGGAAATGTATGAGATCAACAATACAAGCCGAGCTCTTGCATTGAGGCAACAACTTCATCATGTCAAGATGGCAAAAGGAGATTTTGTCCTATCATTCTTCATGAAGATCATCGAGTTGAGAGATCAACTCTCTACCATTAGGCATATGGTTGATGATAAGGATTTGGTTATGTTGGTGCTTAACGGTCTTCCTCAATCTTGGGAGCCATTTATCCAAGGTATCAGTGGAAGATCAAAACTACCTAATTTTGATCGCTTGAGGGTAGATTGCATCCAAGAAGAATCAAGATTGGTTGCGAGAGGCAATGGGAAAAGTTCTACAAATGAAGACATTCATGTACTTGCCACTCAATCTTCGAAGAAGAAAGGAAGAGAAGGGAAGAAAGGAAACTTCAAGAGGAATAGAGATAAAAGTTCAAATGGTGCCCCTGCATCTAAGAAGAAGAAGGACATCTCCCGCATTCAATGCTTTAGATGTGACAAGTTTGGTCACTATGCAAAATATTTTCCAACCAAACCTAAGCAGCAGGCTTCAATTGCAGATGTGGGTGAGATCTCTCCTTAGAAAGATTCAAGTGGATTTTAATTCTATTCTGCCTTATCAAGCAATGTTCCAGCAGACAACAACACTTGGTTGATTGATAGTAGTTCCTCTCGCCACATCACTGGATTTAGAGAACATCTATTTGATTTGGTGGAAAGAGATTCAAGTGTTCAAGTCATAATTGGAGATGATGCATGTTACTCTGTGAAAGGTGTTGGGACCTCCTCTCTTCATTTAGATTTTGGCATCTCTTTATAGTTGAGTGATGTGTTATTTGTACCTAGCATCAAGCAGAACCTTGTCTCTATCTCAGCCTTGGAGGACAAGGGATATCAATTTGCATTCTCCGAAGGTAAAGTTCTTGCATGGCCAAAGAACTCAAGTATCAAGACTGCCTGTGTGATTGGAGTCCAACATGAGAATCTCTATAGACTTTCTACTCGTCCAATTCAAGCCTTGTTGCATGATTCATCAAGTTCGTGTGAGCTTTGGCATAGAAGACTTGCTCATCTTCACTTCAGAGCACTTCCAACCATGGAGAAGATGGTCACAAGCCTTCCTAAACTCAACCAGGAGCATGACGACACTTGTAGAGGTTGTGCTTTGGGTAAGAATACTAAAGGTCCATTTAATAGTAGTGAGAGTAGATCTAAATGTATTCTAGATCTTGTTCATTTTGATTTATGTGGTCCAATGTTTGTTGCTTCTTTGAGTGGTTTCTTGTATTATATAATTTTCATTGATGACTACTCTAGAAAGACTTGGACTTATTTCTTAAAGTCTAAGGAATCTGAGGAAGTACTTGAGAGATTCAAGTAATTTAAAGCTTAGGTAGAGAACTTGTCCGGAAAGAGGATCAAAGATCTGAGATCTGACAACGGAGGATAATACATCTCTAGAAGTTTTTGTAACTTTTGCATTGAAGCAGTGATTAAGAGGGAGTTTTGTGTCCCTTACAATTCATAGTAGAATGGTGTTAGAGAAAGGAAGAAAAGATCCATTGTAGAAGTAGCTAAAGCCATGATCCATGATCAAGATCTGCAAACCTTCCTTTGGGCTGAAGTATCTAGGATAGTAGTGTATGTTCATAATAGGAGCCCTCACCGCATTCTGGAGAACATGACTCCTGAAGAAGCTTTCATAGGTGTGAAACCAGAAGTAAGTCATTTGAGAATCTTTAGTTATCATGTGTATGTTCATGTGCCTAAAGATAAAAGGACAAAGTTGGAACCATCTAGCAAGAAGGGAATATTTGTGGGCTATAGTGAGTCTTCAAAAGCCTATAGAGTTTACATTCTAGGCTAGAAATTGATAGAGATCAACAAGGATGTTACATTTGAAGAAGATGTTGCATTCAAGAGATCTAAGGGCACTCACATGGAGATAGACAATGAAGATCAAGGGTCTCCTCAGGACATGGAAGTTGACCATACGAGATTGAGAGGGGCTACAATAAAGAAGATGATGATCCAGTTGAGCCTTTGGAACCAACTAATGGGCCAAGAGACATTGTGATTGGTCGAAAGAGACTTCTTTGGGCTAGGCAAACAATGCAGGAGGCAAAAAAGTTTGTAGCTACTAGAGGAACATTCAGAGAAAGCAAAAGACCACAAAAGTTTCCAAGCTATGTTGCATTGATGAGTCAAATTATTGAATCTGAGCCTTCCAGTGTTGAGGAAGCTACAAGTCAGCAAGTATGGAGAGATGCTATGGCTGAAGAATATCAATCTATCCTCAAGAACGATGTTTGGGATATAGTACCTAGACCAAAAGGAAAATCTGTTGTATCTTCTAAGTGGTTGTTCAAGATCAAGCATCATTGATGGGAACATCGAGAAAGGAAGTCCTAAGGCTAGTTTGTGGCCTAGGGATTCTCTCTTAGAAGAGGGAATGAACTATGAGGGAAACATTTGCCGATTACTCTTTATACATCCATCACGGACCATCATTGCTATTGCAGTAGCTAAAGGATGGAAGTTACACTAGATGGGCGTGAAGACAACATTTCTAAATGGTGTAATTGAAGAAGAGGTATACATTGAGCAACCTGATGGATTTGAGGTTCATGGGAAGGATTCTCATGTTTGCAGATTGAAGAAGGCTTTGTATGGCCTTAAATGAACTCCTAGCGCTTGGTATAGAGAATTGATAGATACGATGAGCTTGGGATTCTCAAAGAATGATGTTGGTCAACTTGTATTCAAAGGTAATTGATATGTAAAGCATATAAGTCTTGGTTCTTTATGTTGATGATTTGTTTCTTACTAGAAGATAGCCTCATTATCAAATGCAAGGAGGAGTTAGCTTCTGAATTTGAGATGAAGGATCTTGGATACATGCATTACTTCCTTGGTTTAGAAGTATGGCAGAGGCCTAATGAGATCATTTTGAGTCAAGGGAAGTATACAATAGACATCTTGAAGAGATTTGGTACGATAGATTGCAAATCCATGTTTGCCTCAATGGAGACCAATTTGCAGAAGTTAAAAGAGGTTGCAACTAGTTCAGATCTGGTTGATCCTACTATG
>VDFB02032964.1:2393-30533 GCA_007258455.2 Sequoia sempervirens
TATTAAGGCTTGGAATGTATGAATACATGCCAAAAGTGTGAGAAGCAAGAGTATGTAAAAGTGAATTAAGACATCAGTACTTTAATCTATTCCTCTTGAAAGCGGTGAGTTGATGGTGTCTGTAATTCTTTGATCAAGGCTACGAATGTGTGCAAGTTGTTGTGGTGTATTTTCTGTTATCTTTTGTATTTGTAGGCAGTGAGCCTTGTATCTTGGGTAGTGAGCCTCTTTTTAATTGGTTTTGCTATTACTTTATATTGTGAGTTAATCCTCATTGTGGTTTTTCCCTTATTATGTTTTCCACATAAATCTGGTGTTTCTTGTGTTGATATTGCTTTTTGTTATTTGCACTTCATGCTTATACTTAATAATATATTAAAGTGAATGTTAGTTAATGATTGTTTGAGATTTGTGGATGTGATTGGCAACAACTAATTCACCCCCCCTCTTATTTTTCTTACGCCTTTCAACAATTGGTATCAGCACTTTAGTTCTTTAAAGAAGAGATTAACCACTTGAGGTAGATTCTATGGTGCAAAAATTTTCAATCCCTATGTTTGATGGATCTTACTACAGTGACTGGAAAGTGCATATGAGAGGCTACTTGATATCTCTTGGTTATAAGACTTGGAAAGCTATTGAGACAAAATATGTTGCACCGACAAGTGGTCCTTCTTTTGCAAATGAGATTTCTACCTATGAGGAAAATGAAAAATCAAGGTATGCAATCTATAGTGCTTTATCTAAGACTGAGCAGATAAAAGTTATTTCTTTGGGCACTGCTTATGAAGTTTTGAAAAAGCTAGAATATATATATGAAGGAAGTGATAAAATGAAATTGTCAAAGAAGCTAACAACTCTGCATATATGAGAACTTGAAAATAGAAGAAGGTGAAGATATTGCAAGCTATTTTCAGATGGTTGATATTGTAGTAAATGAAGTCAAAAATCAAGGTGGTACTCTAACAGATGAAGATGTAATGGATAAAATTTTGATGACCCTACTAGAGAGCCATAGTGATAAAGTCTTGGCCATTGAGGAAGTGTATGATCCTAAGAAGTTCACTAAAGAACAACTATTTGGCACCTTGACCGCATTTGAAATGAGGAAATTTGGAAAAGAAAAGGAGAAAACAGAAACAACCTTCAAATCCACTAAGACAAAAGATGATCCTAATAGTAAAGATTCAAAGGAGTTGGAAGTGAATTTTACAAGGAAATTGAAGAAAGGTACTAGCAAGTACAAAGGTATGTTACCTTTTAAATGTTTTAGTTGTGGAAATATTGGTCACTATGCTTCAAGATGTCCAAACAGAGCAATAAACAAGAAGAGCAGAGAAAATAAAGACAAAAAGGATAAGAAGTTCAAGAGATTGTACTATGTTAGAGAAGATGTTGGAATTTTTGATGATGAATCTTATTTTGAGGGTGATAATGATGAATGCTTATTTCTAGCTTTGGAGAATAAATATGTGTCTACTAACTTTGGAAGATGTGCAAGGGAAAATGGTCTGAAAAACAAGAAGGATGAGATGGAAGGTACTCTGGTTACTACCTTTCATGCTAGACAAGATGAAGATTATTTCATGATTGATAGTGGTTTCTCAAATCATATGACTGGAGACAAGAGTAAGTTTACTAAAATTGAAAAGCATGATGGTGGATTAGTCATGCTTGGAGATGATTCTGGTGCAAAGATTGTTGGAAAAGGAACAATTAGTTTTGATGGAAAACACAGTATTGATGATGTCTATTATGTTAAGGGCTTAAGGCATAATCTCTTGAGTGTTGGAAAAATGTGTAGCAAAGGATTCAAGCTTGTGTTTCAGGATAACACCTATGAGATCAAAAAAGGGTCCAAAATTGTGGTAGTTGTAGGAAGAAGAACATATAGGAACATTTTTCAGCTTAAGGTTGTTGATGGTCAATGTCTTGTATCTCAAGTTAATGAAATTTTGCTATGGTACCAAAGGATGGGACATGTAAACTCTAAAAATTTGATCAGGATTAGTTCAAAAGAAGTTGTCTAGGATCTTCCTAAAATCACAAAGCCTACCAATACTATTTGCAGAAGTTGTCAGTTGGGAAAACAAACAAGATGAAGTTTTAAAGGAAAAGAGAAATCAACCACCAAAATGTTGGAATTAATTCATACAGACCTTTGTGGTCCCACAAGAATAGGAAGTCTTAATGGCGACATGTATTTTATGCTTTTGATTGATGATTATTCTAGAATGACATGGGTTAATTTTCTTAGGGAGAAAGCTCAAGCTCTAGATAGATTCAAAGTGTTCAAGGCTAGGGTAGAGAATGAAGTGAACCTAAGAATCAAATGTTTAAGGTATGACAAAGGTGGAGAATTCACCTCCATTGAGTTTAATACATTTTGTGAAGAGCATGGTATAAAGAGACATTTTTCTGTTTCTAGAACTCCTCAGCAGAATGGAGTTGTAGAGAGGAAGAACCAGATTGTTCAAGAGGTTGCAAGGACTATGATGAAAGAGGAAAATGTACCTAATGTATACTAGAGAGAAGCAATCCACGCTGCTATTTATATTCTTAACAGAGTTCAAATCAGAGGTAACACCACAGAGACTGCTTATGAACTGTAGATTGGCAAGATTCCTACTATTAAGTACTTTAAGGTGTTTGGAAGCCGAGATGTTATATTAAAAGAGATGATGAGAACCTTGGAAAGTTTGATGCAAGATGTAAAAGGTATTTCCCTTGGATATTCAACTAATAGCAAAGCTTATAGATGCTTCAATAAAATATTGAGAAAGATAGTTGAAAGTGCAAATGTAAAATTTGATGAAGATATGCACAAACCAGTTGAAATAAGTGAAGTTGAACCAGATGAACCTATCTATAGAAAATTAAAAGAAGAGAATAAGGAAGAAGAAGAACAAATTGAAGAAGAAGAAGAAGAAGAAGCTCTGGAACTTGCTCCTAAGACCCCAAAATATGCACAGAAAAATCATCCTGAAGAATAGATAATTGGAGATAAAAGAGAAGGTGTAAAGATAAGAAGAAAAGTGGTGGCAACTAAGGTAAATCTATGCTTACTTTTGAAGATAGAACCTACAATAGTGTGTGAATCATGCAAAAATGATAATTGGGTTAGAGCAATGAAAGAGTTGTAGCAGATAGAGAAAAATTAGACATGGGAATTAGTTCCTAGACTTGTAAACAAGAACATAATTGGTTCAAAGTGGGTGTTCAGGAATAAGCTGAATGAGAATGGTGAAGTAGTAAGAAACAAAGCAAGACTTGTATGCAAAGGTTATTAATAGGTTAAAGGAATATACTTTAAGGAGACATTTGCCTTAGTGGAAAGAATGGAGGCTATTGAGATGTTTTTAGCATTTTCTACTCACAAATATTTCAAGGTATATCAGATGGATGTTAATTCTCCATTCCTGAATGGAAAATTGGAAGAAGAGGTGTACATGGAACAACTGGAGGAATTTCAGTTATCAGATAAACTGGACATGGTCTATAAGTTAAAAAAGGAACTATATGGACTTGAACAGGCTCCCAGAGCATGGTATGCAAGGTTGGAAGAGTATTTGACACAACAAGGGTTCAACAAAGGCTCTGTAGATAGTAAAATCTCTATTTCAAGGTTGAAGGAAACAAAATGTTGATAGTGGTTGTGTATGTTGATGATATTATCTTTAGAGGAAATGAGGGTATGTGCAAGAGATTTGCATAAGAGATGCAAAAAGAGTTTGAGATGTCTATGATTGCTGAGTTGAACTTCTTTCTTCAAGTGAACCAAAATGACAAGGGAATATTCATTTCACAATCAAAGTATGTTAAAGAATTGTTGAAGAAGTTTGGGATGGATGATTCCAAACTGGTCTATACCCCTATGGTGACTGGATGTAAACTAAGTAAGGATGATGATTCTCCTAAAGTTGATCAGAGCAAGTACAGATCTATAATTGGTGGACTATTATATCTTATTGCTACTAGACTTGATATCATGCATGTAGAATGTTTGGTTTCCATATTTCAAGTAGAACCTAAAGAAACACATGTTACAGGTGTGAAGAGGATACTTAGATATATAAAAGGCACTCTGGATTATGGCCTACGGTATCCTAAGGATACTAATTTCAGTTTGAGTACTTACACTGATGCAGATTGGGTTGGTTGTGTAAATCACTGGAAGAGTACATGTGGCAGTGCATTCTTTCTTAGACAAAGATTGGTTTCACAGCTAAGCAAGAAACATGATTATGTTTCTTTATCCACTATAGATGTTGAGTACATTGTAGCAGCATCTTGTTGCACATAGGTATTATGGATAAAACAAACATTGAAGGATATAGGAGTGATATGTGATGAGCCTATCCCTATCTTCTGTGATAATACAAGTGCAATAAATATTTCAAACAATCTGGTAATGCATTCAAGGACAAAGAACATATCTATCAAATATCATTTCTTGAGAGTAAGGTATTGAAGAATGAATTCAAGCTAGAATATGTGCCCACAAAGGATCAAATTATTGATATATTTACTAAGGCTCTCTCGAAGGATACTTTTGAGTATCTCTGGGATAATTTGGGGGTTACTACCCCTCCTTCGAACTAGGTGCACATGGAGGTGCATCAATCCAGTGGATCTATAGATTCTTCATTTTTCTAGACTGATGACTAGGTTCTACTCCTCAAGGGGAGTAGGAAGTATCATTGTTGTAGTATGAGATGTGGGTGCACTCCTAAGGGAGAGTGATCAAACTTTTGTTCTTTTCCATTGATGTCAAAGGGGGAGAGAGAGTCATGTGAAAAAGAAAAGGTTGAGAGAGTGCAAGAATGTTGTGTAGGTTGTCTAATCTAGAAAATAAAGGAGAATGTGTATTGTGTCTTTGGTGGTTTTTCACATCATGTGTTGCCATCAATGAAAAAGGGGGAGATTGTTGCAAGTATGAATGAGTATGGTGGTGTTGTCATGAATGTTTTCATTGATGTCAACACAGTACAAGTTGTTTCAAAGAAAGGAAACAAGTGATTGCAAATTGTACATGTATAGTTGAGATACTGTAGAGATCTTGTGAGTACATGGAGATATCTTTATGGTGTTGTAGGTGTGCTGATATGATGAGTTATCAAGTGATTTTGAGAAATAGTGAAGAAAGAATTGTGTGTGTGTTCAAAATGTGCTACGGTATGTGTCCTGCATTTCTTTTGTGTTGATCCTATGCTTGTGTAGATATGAAGTGTTGTTTATGGGACTCCTTGGGTGATATATCCTAGATTAGAGCTTCTGGTTTGATGGAAAATGAAAGTTGTGTTCACCATTTTGTCAACTAGTCTGGCAGAGTTTTTTGTCTGTGGATTGGGAGAAATGTTTCTACTCCACAGTCCTCCGTCGGTTTGTTTCATTTCTTATGGATCTAGTAGAAGGATTGTAAGGGTGTTATCTATGTTTTGTCTATTAAAAGGCACATGACAACTGAGACGGGGGGGTGAATCAGCTGTCACCAAATTTAAATTCAAAAATTCAACACTTATTAACTTCACAACCTCACTATTCTATTATTAAGTATGAACATGAAATGCAGATAAAAAAAAGAAAAATCAACACAAAGAACATCAAATTTTATGTGGAAAACCCAATGAGGGGAAAATCACAGTGAGGATTAACTCACAATATAAAGTAGTTCCAAAACTGAATATATAAGGCTCACTACCAAGGGCTCACTACCCTAAATAGGACTCAGTGTTCAAATACAAAAGATCACTACCTACAAAAGATTACAAAACAAAAATTGGCTTCACAGCCAGAATGAACTGAAGAAAGTGCACCTAACAAGTGCTAATACAGGTCAAGTGATACTTAGTAGACTAACTTGACACACTTCATCATATTTTCACTTCTTCTCCTTCGCATTGACAACTGCCCCATTGATATTTCAATCTTCAAAAAATTATTCAACATATATACTCGATCCAACTACAAGCGCTAATTAGGTCGGCCTAATTAGATACATTTCCTTGTCTACTAGAATAACCAACTATCAGCTTCAAGTATTTTCAAAATATTTCCAACCAATAAATTAAAAAGTGTAGCATGCTTTATCATGTCGGCATAGACCTAAGATAGGTCACACATATATCTACATATCAAAATTGGTTCACCATATCACAACTTATTCATGAAGTCGGCCAGAAATAGACTTAATTGTAGAATAATGCCAATACACAGTACGAGCACCAGAACATAAGAGATTTTGAACATACATGCTTTCAACATCCATAAATTGTTTCCCAAATCTGCAAGCAGCAACTTTCAACCACAGAGGATTGTGGACTAAAATACTAGAGGGTGTAGCTTGTATACCGTTTCAGATACCAGACCAAAATACTAGATCAAGCATCGAATTAGAATTGCAATCACAATCATGGTGACATCAATGACAACCCAAAACTATAGAGATAGTCATTCTTCTTCATTCTTCCAACAATCTCCCCCATTGTCATCGATGGCAACATGTGCCAAAATTTACAACATTCTCTTTTCTTATCACCTTAGTTGTTTTCCACATAATTCTCTCTCGTTCACATGACTCTCTCCCCCTTTGACATCAATGGCAAAGGGAAACCAAAAAAATAGTATGTAAATGCTTGTACAGGGCACCATTGTATATACAAAGGAATTCCAACACTCCATTTCAAACATTCAAATGAGAATGACACTTTTTACATGAAATATTTTCTTGTACCTCTCTCTTATGATTGGAAGAATCCTTTTCCAAGAAAGCACAATCGAGTTCATTCTTGCACTCATACCATCCAACAAAGATAACTACGTAAAGGAGGGTGTCTAATAAGAAGACAAACATAGTCATTCACAATTTTCTGCATCAGAGAGAATTCCAGAGAGATGATCCAACCAGACCTCAGTAACTTCCTTAACCAACTAGAAGGTTTTAACCATATCTTCTCTTTGCCTCTGAGTATTCAAAAACTCCACCTGTAATTCACCAACTCTTATACTCTACTTCCCATCCTTGTCTTTGAAGAAATCAAAGTTCTTTCCAATACTATTCATCTCAGATTCAATGGCTTCAATTCTACTTCTGAAATTGTCAACAGTTGTAGGCCATCAGAGACAATACCTGTAGATGTCAGATATTTCTTTGATGCATTATTTTTTCTCATTAATATGTTCAGATAACACTTGTTTTTCTTTGTTACATCTTCTTTCAATCATAGCTTTGAACTTATGACCTTTAGGTCCTTCGAACAATGTGCTCTCTTCAATAATCTCTACTAGATTACCTAGAAAGGAGTCTAATACATCTGAAACTAAAATACCCCTATCAAGCAAATAATCAACCAGTACATCATCAATTTTAAGTTTCTCAAATGGAGAGCATGCATTCCACATTTCATTAATCTTCTTCATTTCACCCTTGACTAGCATCATTTGTATATCCTTTAGATCAAAGGAGTCAAATCTAGATAGGAATTCTTCTTCATTCTTATTTTCTTCTGGGACGTCTATTACAATAGTTTTCCTCCTTTTAGGTTTCGGAGGGGATTCACCAATGATAACTTCCAATTCTTTCTTACCGGAGGATGAACCCACTTCAAACTAACTAGGTACTAACATACTAGAACACAAATTTATCTTTAGGGATGTGAAATATGTTCTGCAAACACTTACATTGTTTGCCAACAATTCTAAGTATCTGTAAACTTGTTTTCCAACAGGAATACTGGATTCCCATTCAACATTTTCTCTTCTCAATAGTGAGTTCAAGAAGGAAAAGGTCAAGCACACAAGAAAAGATCCAAATGGAAAAGGATAACCCTCAACCAATGAAATTTAGGCATTCTTAGTTAGGTTTTCAAGTAATAGGCTACATAGATCAAACTACATGTTTTCCTTAACCATCATGTGTGCAATATATATAGCAATAGCCAAAGTTGAACCTTCGCAATTTCTAAAATAAATTTTATAATAAATTTCACATGCAACATACCTTATAGTGGAATCCACGAGAGTGTTTATCAATAGAGCCTAAGGGTCTTTATCAATGCAAGTAAGTTCCTCCACCTCTTTGTATTTAATGATTTTCCACCCAAGGAGATCCCCAACACTACATAAACCAGTAATCGCTTTGATCTCATCCTTCGTGATCGGGTAGGGTTTGTCCAACATAATATTGTCATTCTTGAATTAACTCAACAAGAATAAGATAAACTCTTTATCTACAAACCAAAGAAATTCTCCCCATAAATCCATACCTAGGTTTTTAATGCTTTGTAACTCATTTTCCTTCAGCCCTAGTCCCATTTCCTTCATCTTCCTATGATCAAATTCTTCCAATTCAACTCCTTTCAACTTCAGTGGAATGACACCACTCTATCCTCTATCCATTGTTGTGATTATCTTTCTTGTTGTTGTTTAGTCAAAATTTCTTCCCTTTCCCTTCTTCTCCTTTTAAAAACTAAGAAATAATTCCTGAGTATCCATAATGATTTCTTTAGGATTGCTTTAGATTGCTTCAAGAAAACTCCAATATTCCTTTCAAACTCTTCAAGTGCTCAAATGATCAAAAATACTTTTCTTTATACACCATCACTTTTCCCTAACTCACATTAAATGTGGCAGACATCAAAAGCTACTAAAACCATTCTTCTCAACACAGAAAAATCCTAATTTGATCTACAAATTAGCATACCAACATGTTTTCTTCCGGTTTATTTTCCAAAACTTTTGTTTATTCCTTCTTTACAATACATCCTCATTCCAACCTCTAACATGCCATACATCCATGGGGTTTTTTATAGTTTTCTAATAATGCTCCCCCTAAGACCATGCTCGATCTAGTTCCCGAAGGAATTGTCCATACCGGATAAAGGCACAAACACATCAGTAGTTTTAGGTTCTTCTTCTTTCTTCTTCCATATCTTATTCATGTCTTTCTTCATCTCTTCTTTGTCGATCTTCTTTACTAGTTCATTCTTCTCCACCAAAGCAGACTACTTTCCCTTCTTGCTTCTACAAACCTTTGAGATATGTCCAGGTTTGTTACAATTATAGTAGACAACACTTTTTTTATTAGTCTAACTTCCATTACTTCTCAATCTACATTGATTTTCTTTGTGTCCAAATTTGTTATAGGTATAGTAATAGCCATTAAAAGATTGATTCATTCTTGCCTTCATTAAACCTATTCATCATCACCTGAATAATCATTCTCACCTAAGATCTACATTAGTAGCTTTATGTCCAACCTTTTTGCACAAACAGTCCAGAGAAAGAACCAGGAATCTGATTCATCCTACTTCTGCATTCTATTGACTTGTGACCATATTTATTACAGGAAAAATAAATACCATTAAAATATGGATACCTTTGTGCATTAGGCTATCTCACAGGTGGTCTCTTTGCAAAATTTCTTGAATTTCTTTTCTGCTTCCCTTTGTCTTGAGTATTTTGATTGTCCTTTGAACTTTCACCTATTTCATTTCCCAAGCCACCTTTGTCTTTACTTGGTTTCTATCTAGTAAGCAGTTCTACAAGTTTGTCAGAGCTAGATCTGAAATTTTTCTCACAGAGTTTTTCCTTCTCCAGTTCTACTCTCAAGTTTACTACCTCCTGTCAATTTTACAGCATGCATCAGATTTTTTCTACACCATTGTATTCATACATTCTTCAATTCTCTTCTTTTCTTCTACAAGCACTTTCAATCCAATTATCTCTTTTTTCTACTGCTCACTCACTTTTCTATGTCTTTCCTTGAATTTCTTTAATTGTTCTTTCAATTTTCGAACACATTCATTTGCATCATCAAGATTTTCTTTCAGATATTTGTTTTCATTTTCAACTTTGTCAAGATCCTCAAGTGCAACTCGAAGTTCTTTATCATCCATCTGATCAATCTTTAGGATCTTCCTCAAGCGATTAAGCTTTATACCAAGGAACAAAAGATTTGATACCAATTGTTAAAAGGCGTAGGACAACCAAGAGGGGGGGTGAATTAGTTGTCGCCAAATTTAAACTCAAAACTTCAACACTTATTAACTTCACAACCTCAATGTTCTATTATTAAGTATGAACATGAAATGCAGATAACAGAAAGCAAAATCAACACAAAGAACACCAGATTTTACGTGGAAAACCCAATGAGGGAAAAACCATGGTGAGGCTTAACTCACAATATAAAGTAGTTCCAAAATTGAATATATAAGGCTCACTACCAAGGGCTCACTTCCCTGAATAGGACTCACTATCTAGATACAAAATCTCACTGCTTACAAGGAGACTCACTGCCTACAAAAGATTACAAAAAAAAAATTAGCTTCACAACCAAAATGAACTAAAGAAAGTGCACCTAACAAGTGTTGATACAGTTCCAGTGATGCTCAGTAGACTGAATTGACACACTTCGTCATATTTTCACTTCTTCTCCATCGCATTCACAACTTCCCCATCAATATCTCAATCTTCAAAAAACTATTCAACATATATACACGATCCAACTGCAAGCATCAATTAGGTTGGCCTAATTAGATGCATTTCCTTTTCTACAAAAAATACCAACTATCGGCTTCAAGTATTTGTAAATTAAAATGTGTAGAATTCTTTATTGTGTCAGTATAGACCTAAGATAGGTCGCACATATATCCGTATATCAAAATTGATTCACCATATCACAACTTATTCATGAAATTGGCCAGAAATAGACTTAAATGCAAAAAAATTCCAACACACCGTACGAGCATTGGAACGTGAGATATTTTGAACTTACATACTTTCAACATCCATATAGTGCTTCCCAAATCCACAAGTAGCAACTATCAACCGCGGAGGATTGTGGACTAAATTACTGGAGGGTGTAGCTTGTATACCGGTTCAGATACCAGATCAAGCACTGACTTAAACTTGCAATCAAAATCATGGTGACATCAATGACAACCCAAAACCATAGAGATAGTCATTCTTCTTCATTCTTCCAACACTGTCAAAAGTGTTCATGGTTTGGTGCTCCGGAGGATTAGTTTCTAAGTTTTTTTGTGTGTTTGTGCAGTCTGGATGGATTGATGGAATGTGTTCTGAGTATGAAAGTTGTTGCAGTAGCTTTGGATGAATCTAAAGGCATCCGAGATGTGTTTCAATATATGATGAAGAATGTTATGCGGTACACATGTTATCTTCTTGTTGCGGAAATGTGTACTTCAAAGTTCATTTGTGTTTTCATTAGGTTTGGCCGACCTAGTATCTACACGTCATGCGAAGGATAAGTATCGATTAAGGAAGTGTCTAATTGATCCAAGATGTTGTTTTGGGTCTTGGTTAAGTGTTGGTTTGGTCTGCTCTCATTCTCTTCCACCGCGGGAATGTTGAGTTGCCGACCTAAGTTGAATTTTTAATATGAAGTGTGTGTAGCCGACCTTGGAGAAAGTTTCTAAGGTTGAAGATGGTATAAATACAAGTCAAGATGTTAAGGTGAGAAGAAAGAGTGTGCGAAAGTGAATTAAGCAGTGAGCTAATGGCATCTGTAATTCTCTGATCAATGCTATGAATGTGTGCAAGTTGTTGTGGTGGATTTTTTGTTATCTTTTGTATATGTAGACAGTGAGTCCTATCTGTAGGCAGTGAGCCTTGTATCTTGGGTAGTGAGCCCTTTGGCAATGAGCCTCTTTGTAATCGATTTTGCTATTACTTTATATTGTGAGTTAATCCTCACCATGGTTTTTCCCTTTTTTGTTTTTCCACGTAAATCTAGTGTTTCTTGTGTTGATATTGCTTTATTTGTGCTTCATGCCCATACTTAATAACAAATTAAAGTGGATGTGGAGTTAATGATTGTTTGAGATTTATGGATGTGATTGGTGACAGCTGATTCACCCCCCCTCCCAATTGTCTTGCACCTTTGAACAAATGTAACATCCTCCTTATGAGTATCTTGACACTTTACACACACATTGGATGAATGGTGGCATCCATAGAGTTGGGACTTACTTTGTAACTCATCCTCTGACCTCTATTTTTGAGGTGCTTCTCCTCTCATTCTTCATGAACTAAGCTTAAGACTTAAGTGCACTCTCTCTCTTTACATTTTTCTTAGACATTTTACCTCCATTCATAATATTGGGGTTTTTTCTTTTTTTTCTCTTATCAAATTCTTGTGTTTCCTCTTCAAGGTGTTGGTTCTTGGATTGACTTCTCTCATTTTTGGTAAATTATTTCATTCAAATAATTCTCATTAATTAGTACTTTCCATTGCTTAATTTGTTTTCCCTTTCATGGTATTAGAGCTTTGGTATTACTAATTATTTTTTAGCTACATTGTTGAAGGTGTACCAAGTTTAAAAACACACCATTGGAGGCACTCTAGAGTGAAGGGAGAAGAACTAAAGTTTAACCTACTTCTTGTTTGATTAGTTTAATAATATTTATTTTTCTAACCCTAGTTTTATTGTGCAAAAATTTGAAGCTGCTTGTAATTTTAGTTGTTAAAATCCCATATAATTTTAATAATTTATAAATCTATGTAATAAACCTTTTTTTTTAATCTCCATATCTTTTTTCATATAAACTTTTAAATACATTCAAGTTTGCATGCATGTTAAAAAAATACATTGTACAAATAATAAGAATTTAAAAAAAAATTCACTCAATTTTTTAAAACATATGCATGCATTTAAGCACAATTAGTATAATTTTTTTTTTTGAAACCCCCAAATAAGAGGTTATATTTCAATTTCTTTTAGAAAATTTATTTCATCCAAATCTACAAACAAAACAAATCATATCTCTACCTTGTTAAGAATTACATATATTTTGTATAATTTTTTTAGAATCTTCAAAAAATTAAAAACCTACAATAATATTTTAAAATAAAAAATTTCAATTTTTTTTTTACATTTCATAAAAAAATTTGTACATTCTTCATACAATTTTAAAAAATACATAAAATATTTTAGAAATTTAATTTTATTCTATAGTGTAGGAAAATGTATCCCTTCACATTTTCACACTTGTTTGGGCCCTCCCTGCTGAAATTGGGCTTCTTTATGCCTTATTTGGTCCTATTTTGCATCCACAAGCCTTAATTAATGTATCTTTATAAGGATAATCCCGACATATATCAATTGACCAATCATAATTCAATGATTTTGGTTTGTATGGCCTAGATTTAGTGATTTGGGACTCATATGCCACCTTGGGCGTATGGGTCCCACCTAAGTTTTGGGGCCCCAAACTTGAATTTAGCATAAAAGTAAACCTTTCTTGAAAATTGTGTCCCAAGCTTAGCCTACTAGGACTCATACGCTACAACTGGAGTATGAGTCCTGCTTAGCTTAAACCTAATTTAAATTCAAATTCTTGGTGGGATTTATTCTCCCAGATCTAATGTTGGCTTTTAGTGTTGTGATTTCATGAAATTTGGCATAAACAAGTATAAATACAAGGTTATTTCACATATTTTCTCCTAAGCTTTCAAGTATTCAAGCACTATAGAAAAATTATGATTACAAGAGCATTCAAGAGTGATTATCAAGCATTTTGGAGCATCATTCAAGATTCAAGCATCTTGTCAAAGTCATCATGCATCATGTTCATTTTTGAGCTAACATTTTTGATGTATGTATCTCATGATTCAAGCAAGCATTCAAGTCAAGATCCATAACATCCAAGCAAGAGTGAAGATCCACATTCATGCTAGCCATTACATACAAGATTGTAGCCTTTGTTTCAAGGGTTTCGTGAGTTGCAACATAGCACATTTGTGGCTTGACCAAGGAAAAGCCCTATCCACTAACAAAACAAAAAATTTCCCTCTCTTTGATGTGTGATTTTAGATCTAGGTTGGTTTAGATTGAAGATCCATTAAAGAGAAAGATTGGAGAAAAGTTATCAAGTTGAAAAAGTTATCACCTTACTTGCAAGATCATGGAAAATCACCTATAGGTTGCAATTCAGTGTTTCAGAACCAGAGATTTAACAGGAGAGAAGCTATAGGAAATCACTAAAGGACATCAAAGTTTTAGAGCAGCCATAATACTGGGACTAAATCTCCACCTGTGGTATATGAGTCCATGTATACCTATTTTCAGATATTTTTTGTAGATCCTAATTCGATAGTTCTAGATTCTGGTTTCGGCCTGAAACCCTAAACTGGAACTAAGTCACCCCTATTGGTCTATGAGTCCCAATTTGCATAAAAAAGTAGAATTTTTAGGGTTTCAAACCTTATCTTCTTCAAGTTTCTGGGTGCACCTCTATACTTTCTTAGTTTACTATTCTGATTTAAATTCATTTCTAGGTCATTTACTTAAGTCTTGCATATCATTTACATTTCTTGTCTTTCCAAGCCCTAGCTTGGTGGTCAACTCCCTTTATACCTTTAATCACATCCTAGGACACCTTATTGTAGATCTCTTTCCCTCATTTGCATCCCTAGATTGAGATCTCTAAGGTTTCTTTGACTGAAACTTGTAGGAAAATTGGTTGTTTTATCTCCTAAAACCATAAACCACATTTTTTGAGGTTCCATTTTGGTGAACCTACCCTTTAGACCACCTAGTTTATGATTTGGAGTGCCTCATAGTCCTAGATCTAGCTTACGTTAACTTCACATTAGGTTTTGCATTAGTTAATTTGCATCTAGGGTTTCTAAATATTGCATTAGTGAAAGTGCATATAGATTGCATTTTTGTCTCTTTCATCATTGAATTTTATTTGAAAACCATGATTGCAATTAGTCTAGACATCATTCAAGCCAAAGAACCTAACATTCACTAAGAATTTTCTGAAATTTATCCAAAAACCCTAATTTGGGACTCATATGCCCCTCTGGGTGATTTAGTCCCAGTACATGTGGTTTCTCCTGATTTCTGGGTATTCTATGTTGACTGTTTATCAGCATTTGAATCCCTGAAAAACCTTAACTAGGACTCATATGTCCCTTTGGGTGATTTAGTCCCATGTCAAATTTGAAACTATATTTTACAACATTAAAAACCCTATTTCTGTGTTTTAGTTTGTTGTTATCACATTTCTGTTTCAATTTGCAGAGTTTTTGTTTCATTTATTTCATTGTACTTGGTTTAATTTCATTTGAATCAGAATTAGAGAATAGCATTTATCTTGTGTTCATTGCATTTATCTTGCATTCATTGATTACCCCTTGCATGAGCTTTACAACTTGGTGTCCTATTGCTAATACTATAGTGAGACGAAGTTTGAGACTCATGTCATCCCACAATAGCACAATCATCGTGGATCTTGGGTTATATAGCTCTTTCACTACTAGTGTTGACACTAGTTCACTAGGTATGGACCATACCCTTAACTCTTTTCCTTAACTAGTGTGACAAGTATTGAAACAATGGTTTCTAGTATTCCACAAGAAAACATAATCCAAATTCATGAAGACTTAGCAAACCTACAAAATCAACTAAATACTGAAAAAATTTCAACCACTACTATCCCTATTATATATAACATATATCTCATGATTGAAATCGAAGGCGGAGTTGAACTTGTACATAACCTAGCTCAGATTTTCATAAAACATCTTACCTCAACCACTACTAGTGCTCAATTTTTGAACAATGTCCAAATTCAAGGAGGAACTCAAATTCCTCCTCCTACAACCATTTCCTCTATTCTTACCTATACCAACCCTCAAGTTACAACAACAATGCAACCTACTAGTAATGTCATTCCTACCTTAGGTATTTCGGCTAGCATTCCTAGTGCCTTTGTGGCATCGTACATTATATCTCCTACCACTTTACCTCCCATAAGAATTCCATTAACTTCCCCCTCAAACACATATACAACTCCACCATATTCACCTCCATCACAAAATGCAAACAATGATTCCATCATTTATCAACTTTTGTAAACTATTTCATCACTTCAAAAGAAAATTTCCACCATTAACCAAAATCAAAATGGCCAACCTACATACTATGTCAAAAGCAATCCCTTATCCTTGGAGATATTGAGAATGTCGATACCACAAGGTCTAGATATTCCTAGATTTGAGAAATCTAGTGGAAAAGGAGATCCTTCTAACCATGTTTCTGCTTATACTGCATTATGTAGTGATTTTGTCCTTGAGGATAAGCTTTTGGCTAGGCTTTTCCCTAGGTCCTTAAAGGATACCACCTTAGAATGGTTTTCCTCATTTCCAAACAACTCAATTCATTCATTCAATGAACTTGTTGAGGCCTTTATAAACCATTTCCAAGTGCACATGACTCCTAAGATGACCTTAGTTGATTTGATGAGATGTAAGCAAAAGGATGACAAAAAACTTACTAACTTCATTTCACGATACCAATCGCTTTATTCCAAAATTGACGTAAAGGTTCTCGATCCTCACCTTCAACTAATGTTCATTGAGAATTTGCAAACTAAGATACAAGATAAGCTTACCATGATGAAGTTTCCTTCTTTCGTACACTTTTGTATTGCTCTTCGTGATTATCAAAATTTGGTTAGTACTTGTGACACAAAACCCACCTCTAGCTGACCTAAAAATTTTGAATCCGCAAACCAAAAAAAATATCAAACTTTTAGGAAACAGAATAAAGCATTCCTTCAACTTACCCCCCTCAACCGACTCAACCAGTCGATACCCAAGTGGCTGCTATAAAGAAGACAACTCCTTTCACATTTTGGGATTTAGCTAGGAAATTCACTCCCTTACCCGATACCCTCCATAGCACAATGTCACAACTTTTAGAATAGAAAATGATCAGTTTTCCTTCCATTAAAACTCTTGATCCTAATAAGCCTTTACCTCTGAATTTTAGATCCAATTCTTATTGCCATTATCACTGAAAGAATAGACATGACATGAAACATTGTAGGTGTCTTAAACATCTTGTGCAAGACCTCATATATTCCAGTCGACTTCAAATTGGAGGTTTTAATGATCAAGGAAATAAGTTTGTTGCCCCTCCCAACCAAAACTTGCAAATATTTACCAACCCTATTCCAAATCATAAAATTTCATTTTTCAAAGCTAGTGAAACTAAAAATGATGTGATGAATGTTGACACAGTTGATGACATGGATACTATTGAACAAGGTCTTATGGATACTATTAAAAAAGGTTTAATTGCATTGATCGAACCTCAACCTCATAAGGGATGAACTAAAAAGCCTCTTGAAATTACTTTCTCATCTAAAGATATAATTAGAAATGCACCTGATGGTCCTCTTTACATAGCTAGCTAAATCAATGACAAGCCCAATAATGGGATATTAATTGATCCTGTTTGTGGAGAGAATGTGATCATTCAAGAATTATTACTTGTGCATGAACTCTACCAAGAAATGTATGATAAACTGGAAGAATGGATAAAATTTCATAATGGTTCTGCTTTCCCTACGATGAGATTGATCACCCTTCCTTTACAAATAGGACTGAAAAAATTAGATGTATCAATCTCCATCATCTCGACGTCGGATCAATTTCATGTGAAGCTTGGTTATCCATGGCTATGCTCCATGGAAGCTGTCTTGTTGGTCATACATAAATGCTTAAATTTTCCCTTTGACAATGAAATTTTCATTGTGCACCATAGTGGATTTAATCCTTTGTCTTCCTGAGGGAACTTTTTGTTAGATTTCTTTTGGCCCAAGCCTATGGAACCTATTAAACCTCAAGAAGACTTTTTCAAATCCTATTAAAAGTTCAAGGAAAAATGCATAGCAAAACTATCCCTTAGAAACATGCCTCAACCTATGACTAAGTCTCCTATCCTTGAAGAAACCATGATTAAACCAAAAGACATTACAAATAACCAATACCAACTTAAGATAGACCCTTTGCCTATCTCCTACAAAAGACCAAGAGATAACAAAAACAATCCTATCACACCTCCTAAGATAAAAACAAGTTTACAAAGCTAAATAGAAAGTGGTTGAACAACCTCCTATGTTTCCTTTCATTCCTCCCCCTAGGGAAGAAAAGAAACCTATGGTTAATAGACCTTCCCCTACACAAATGCAACTTGAAAACCGTACTGAAAGAAACAAAAATGCTAGAGAGAGTAGGCGTAAACGTCGTGCTCTTGATCGAAGGTTAAACAAAGAAAATCAACATCCAAAATTGACTAAAGAAATACACAATGAGTCTCCCTCTTCACTACAACAACAAGATCCTATACTGTAACAAGAGTTAAATCCTTCTCTAGACATTATCATTCGACCTCCTTTTGTGATTAATTTGGATGATGATGATGAGGTTGCTAAAATTGATGAAGTGCATAATGAATTGAATACATTATTTTCCTCTTCGATGAGCTTAAATGACAATTCTCCTAAGAAGAGGGTTCAACTTAGTAATGACCCTAGTTCAGCACTTGCTATTGTCCCTTTGGCTAGTTGTCTGCCTTCCATATATGATGAACAAGATTGGGATGCAGACGACCTATTGTAGGTTGATTCACAGGTGCCTTACTATTCTTTTGCATTGTTTTCTTTTTCATGTTTTGTGTGTGATTGCATGTGCATAATGTGATCCCTCATGTTGTTCTATTTGATGTGTCCCTCTCTCTTTATGACATTCCTCTATTTGTACCTACATTCTTTCTCCTCTGTCATAAAAGCTTTTCCTTTATTCTTTCCTTTATCTTGTGTTTTCGTTTTGGGGATGATGCAAGGCATCAAAACATTTAGGTATCTTCCATGTTGACCTGAAATTTTTTTTTTCACTCTCTTTGTGTCATTCTTCCTGTTCATGAGTATTTGGGGAATGAATGACAATTTCGAGCTCTCTTAAAACATTGTAGTAAAGACATACCGACCCCGAATCCATGGATCACTTATGTGATTTTGGGATTTCATTTTTGGGGCAATCCCTTTTCATGAAATAGCTTTATTTGGAAACATATGACTTGGCATAGGGCTTTCCAAATAAGCTCTTATGTCCTCTTTATTGTTAGCATTTATCATTTGCTACTTTAAAGTAATTTCTCACAGCATGGTGTTTAGAAATTTCTTTAAAGTGGGGGCATAAATTGGCATTATTCTGAGTTTGCATTTCATGATTCATGGTGTAGCCTTCTTACTTCATGTGATGCATATTTCTCTTTGTGGTGACATTGGGTGTGATCTCCTTCAAGAGCATGATCTCTCTTAGCATATTATATTCCTCTTAGTGGCTTGATGTGACACACTGCATCCCCTATATTTCCAATCTTCTATTCTTCAATTGGTCCTCTCTTGGAGACATTAGGTGCAATGTTCCCTAAGTTAAGACATTACATGAATTAAGAAAAACTCTTTTAAATGTACCTTACACTATTTTACATTTATAATAGTTGTTATATGGCCACCTTGCATAGCACACTTTGCTTTTTTGTGGTGTCATCTTATTTGTTCATGAGTTTCAAGCATACGAAGCTTTGCTTGCCTCATGGAGCTGAAGTTCACAGTTGTGTGGTGCCTTATCAAATTTATCAAGAGGTGTAGCTTTGGTATGGCTTTATGTATGGGAGTTGAACTTAGGTGTGACATTCCCATAGCCACTTGCTTGTCTATGTAAGCACATACTGACTGTGTTTGTATGTGTCTCACTAGGGCTCACCTAGTGGACAGTTTGAGGTTCCACTAGCCCTTGTGAGTGTGTGTTGGTTTGCATAGTGGACATCATGTTCCACTTGTAATTTTTTTTCTTAGATCCATCCACAACATGCAGGACAAATGGTCTAGGGCTTGATCCACCCCTTTATTTTTGTTTTTCTTTCTCTTTGTCTTTTGTGAATGCTTGTGCCTTGTTGCTCTTACATTATTTACATGTGTTTCTTTTGTGCCTATGTTGGTTTTCCATAGGATTCTAATCCTTGAGGGCTTGTGTAACTCTCTTGATAATTGTCGCCTATCTCACTAGCATTGGTACACTTGAACCCCTCTTGATGCGAGTTTGTTTATTTTAGTGTGAGTTTGAAGCAAGTTCCTCCTCTCACTAAAGTGGGGGTAAATGTAGTGTAGGAAAATATATCCCTTTACATTTTCACACTTTTTTGGGCCTTCCCTACTAAAATTGGGCTTCTTTATGTCTTATTTGGTCCTATTTTGCATTCACAAGCCTTAATTAATGCATCTTTCTATGGAAAATCCTAACATATATCAATTGACCAATTATAACTTAGTGATTTTGGTTTGTATGGCCCATATTTAGTGATGTGGGACTCATACGCCATCTTGGGCACATGGGTCCCACCTAAGTTTCGAGGCCCCAAACCTGAATTTAGCATAAAATTAAACCTTTCTTTAAAATTGTTTCCCAAGCTTAGCCTAACGGGACTCATATGCCACAACTAGCATATGAGTCTCACTTAGCTTAGACCTAATTTAAATTCAAATTCTTGGCAGGATTTTATTCTCCTAGATTTGATGTCAGCTTGTAGTGTTGTAATTCGAGAAATTTCGCAAAACAAGTATAAATACAATGTTAATTCACATATTTTCTCTTAAGCTTTCAATTATTCAAGAACTATAGTAAATTTATGATTACAAGAGCATTCAAGAGCATTCAAGAGTGGATTTTTATTTTTATTTTTATTTTTATTTTTTCTTTTTCTTTTTCTTTTTATTTTTATTTATTTTATTTTATTTATTCTTTTATTTTTATTTTATTTTATTTTTTATTTTTTTTTATTTTTATTTTTTATTTTTTATTTTATTTTTTATTTTATTTATTTTTATTTATTTTATTTTATTTTATTTTATTTTTATTTTTATTTTTATTTTTTGTTTAATTTATTTATTTTTTATTTTTTATTTTTGCCAAACCATATGAGATTTTTGCACAATAGACAATCCATTGAAAAAAATGGGAGTTAGTTGGAGCCCGCAGGGAGACCTATGCAGGTCGCACCCTGAAATAGGTGTGGTCTACATGTATGCTTTTTTGTGTGCATGCGCTTGGAGATTATATGTTTAGGTTGGGTGTATCTTGTTCTTTGGGGTTGGAGATTTTGCTTGCAGGGGGGCTTGTATTACTATTCTCTCAAATTCTTTTGTTGATGCGAGGTTGTTGAGTGGTGTGCACTGTTAGGTGGGTGGTGATTGTGGTGTTTGGTGTTACATTCAACCTTGCTTTGGGTTGTATGTTGTGTGGTGGTGAGCCCTCTTCCTTCATTTTGATTTGTTCCTTTCTTGTTTCAGGGTTTGGTTGCAAAGGGGTGTTCTTCTTGTGGGCTTTGCTTTTTTTATGTTTCATCTTGGATTATGGAGTTTTTCAAAATAAATTTGAATGGTGAAGGATCTTCCTCATCGAGGGGTTTTCCAAGAACAAAAAGGTTGGATGGGTGTTTGGAGCATTGCTTGGATTGCCCAAAATTGGTGATTCAGTCAGTTTCCATCACAAAGGATGTTACATACTTGAATAATCATGCTCTAATCTATAAATTCATGGGTCTTCGTCTATCTTTGTCGGCGTTGGAATCTTGGACCTGTCAGGTTTGGAATCCTGAGGGAGATATGGAGATAATGATGGTTGTCAATAATTATTTTTTGGTTGTTTTTTCATGCATGGTAGATAGGAATAGGGCATTTGAAGGTGGTATGTATTTCTACAATCAAATTGGGCTCTTCATCAAACATTGGCATGAGGGTTTCAACTCTGCTGAAGAACTTCCTACGCGGGTTCCAATTTGGATTCGTCTACCTCGACTTCCATTAGAATTCTAGAGAAGTGATATTTTGCATATGATAGCTAGACTGCTTGGAAAACCAACTGGGCTTGCTCAACAAACTTTGGATAAGAAGGTAATCTCTTATGGTTGAACTTGTGTTGAAGTTGATTTGAACAATCCTTTGCATGATTCTATGAAAGTTTATGTTGGATCGTCTTCTTGGATTCAACAACTCGATTATGAAACTCTCCCTTTTTGCTATTGTGTTTGTCATGAATATGGACATTTGTAAAGGAGGTGCCCTTGGATTAACCAGGCAGCTATTGCTGATATGTTTCTTCTAAGATTGCTCCTAAGATTGACAATGGAAAAGCTCCTATGGTAGAGGGGGATGTAGATTTAAGGGGATTTGTTTTTGTTAAGCCTCGTAATAAGGGGAGAGGTCAGAAGAGAACTTTCAAGGATAGACAAAATGATGGGATCTTTAATCGGTTTGATGCTTTGGATGATTTGATTTAGGAAGAGGGGATTCCAGTTGGGATCCCTCCTGGAATTGGATTGTTGGAGTTAGTCTTGCAAGAGGTTGAAGAAACTGGGAATCAAAACCTAGCTGAGGTGAACCTACAGGTTGATCAGATGGAAGTTGGTCAAATGGAAATGGATGCTCCTAATCCTCTTGGAGCTTCGGCTGTGAAGGATGATAGTGTTGTGGTGGCTTCCTCTCCTTCACAAGTAAATGAGCCTATGGATTCATGGAAAAATGGTGGGGTTATGTAGGCTTTGGTTTTGCAACAAAAACCCCTTAAGAAGGGGCCCCTGGAGAAAGTTTCTAAGGTGGGGCGTAAGAAAGACCAAGAGAAAGTTAAGTTGATGGGTGAGACTATGGTGGAATTAGGGTTGGTGAAACCCTTGGACTCTCATTTCTCTCATCCCCATAAATGATTGCTATTTCATGGAATGTGAGGGGTTTGAATATCACTCCTAGACAAAAGGCTATTCGTGAGATGATTGGAAGTCATTCTCCTGATATTTTCTTCATTCAGGAAACTAAGTTATCAGTGGACAGTATGGTGGATAGAGCCTCTAGTGTTTGGTCACATGGGTGTTGTCAATTTGTTGGTGTTTTTGGTAGCTCTGGAGGTGTGGCTTGTTTGTGGGATCCAAGAAAGGTGATTCCTTTGTATTGGATCTTGAGTCGCTCTTCTCTCTCTTTTATTGCTACTAGTTTAAAATCTAGTGAATCTTGTCTTTTCACTAATGTTTATGCTCCCACTGATCTAATGTGTAAGTCCCAACTTTGGACTCATCTTAGTTATGTTTGTTCTCTTGTGCCTTGGCATCCTTGGATTATGGCTGGAGATTTTAATGTTGTTTCTTGTTTAGAGGAGAAGAAGGGGGGCATTGCCAAGCTTGACCCTACTGCTTTTCTCCTTATAAACAACATGGCGAATTTGAATCCTATTGATGTGAAACCTAATAATGGTATTTTCACTTGGAATAATCGAAGGTGTGGTGATGCTACTATTTCTGAGAGGCTTGATGGGTGTCTTGTCTCCTATTTTTGGCTAGGGGATAGTTGGATTACTAGTTCCAAGATCCTTGATTAGAGAGGTTCAGATCACTGTCCAATAAAAATCTCAATTGTTCCTTTCAGAGCTCATAAGAACCCTTCTTTCAAGTTCCAACTATGGCTACGTGATCCTTCTCTCCATGAGTTGATGATTGATTGGTAGCGTAAGGGGAGACCCGCCTATGGTATAGATATGTATACCTTCGTCAAGAGATTACAGTTTGTGAAATATAGTCTCAAGAAGTGGAATATGCAATGTTTTGGAAATCTTCATCATAAATATGCAATGTTTTGGAAATCTTCATCATAACAAGTTGGTAGCTTAGGCTCATTTGAATTACATCACCCGCCAGATTCGTAATCTTGGGATCATAGTTGAGCTATGTAGGGAAGAAGCCATGGCAACTAAGGCTCTTGAGGAATGGGAGCTGAAGGGGGGGATTTTTTGGAAGAAAAAGTCTTGAATTGATTGTCTTTAGGAGGGAGATAGAAATACTGCCTTCTTCCATCACTTTGTTGCCACTAGGAAAAATGGTAATCTTATTAGCTCTCTTGTTTCTTCTGAGGTTGTTTAGCTTTCTTCTCAAGCATAATTTTCCTTGGAGGCCTCTTAGTTTGTTTCAACTCTTTTTACTAAGGATTCTCCCCCTACGAGTTTTGAGGAAAACTCCATTTTGGCTTGTATTCCTTCTTTGGTTTCTCAAGAGATGAATGAGGCTCTTCTGCAACCCATCACTTTATTGGAATTGGAGTCTATTTTGTTTCAAATAAAAAAATGTAAAGCCCCTAGCCCTGATGGTTTTCCAGTTGAATTTTTTCAAGTCTTTTGGGAGATTATCAAGGAGGATCTCTTGGAGGTTGTTCAAGAATCTCATAGGAGTAAAGAAATGTTGAAGGCTATGAACTCCACTTTTCTGGATCTTATTCTGAAGAAGGAAGGTGTTGTTCTCTAGATTAGTTTTGCCCCATTTCCCTTTGCAATGTGGTTTGTAAAATCATTACTAAACTGATTGTGGAAAGGCTTAAGCCTTGGCTCAATTATTTGATTTCTAATGAGCAGGGGGTATTTGTGGCCAGCAGACAAATTCTGGATGGGGTTGTTATTGCTACTGAGGCTATTCATTCTATGGTAGTCTCCAAGGACAAGGTTATGTTTATCAAACTTGATATGGCTAAATCTTATGATAGAGTTAAATGGGCCTTCTTGCAAAAGGTTCTCTTGGCTTTTGGATTTGATAGAGAGTGGGTTGATTGGATCATGAGCTTTGTGACTTCTACTTCCTTTTTGGTGCTTATCAATGGGGAGCCCTCACTTTTATTTGGAGCCTCTAGGGGTCTTCAACAGGGAGATCCTTTGTACCCTTATCTATTTATCATTATGGATGAGGGGTTGGGGAGGTATATTAAGTCTTCTATCCACCATGGGTTGATTCAGGGGTGGTGTTGGAGTAATCTTTTGTCATCTTTGTCTCACCTTCAATTTGTGGATGATACTGCTCTAATGGGTGTGGCCAAAATAAATGAAGCTATGAATTTAAGGAAGGATTTGGATACTTGTTTGGCTACCTCTAGTCAAAATATTAATGATCATAAGTCATCTATTTTCTTTTTCAATACTCGACTTATTTAATCAAGGATTGCTCAGATTCTTCGCTTTCAAATCACCACTCTTCCTCTCGTTTATTTGGGGATTCCTCTTACAGTGGGGCCTCAACTAAAATATTTTTAGCAAGATGTTTTGGATAAATTTCATAGGAGGGTTAGTCATTGGACTCACAGGTGTCTCTCTTCAGTAGGCCGTGTGGATCTGCTCAAGTCTGTGATTCAATCTCTTCCTATTTACTGATGTTTTGTTCAGGTTACTCTTGCCAGATTTTTTAAGGAGTTTGATGACTCACTTGTCCATTCCTTTGGGTGGGTAATCTTCTCAATTCAAAGTGGAGTTTGGTGAAGTGGGAATCTATTTGCAAGCTAAAGTAGGAGGGTGATCTTGGTCTCAAGTCTACTAGTTTGATGGGCCAGGCTTTAACTGCTAAGTTGTACTGGCACTAGTGCACTAGCCAGGATCAGGATTGGGCTAGAATTCTCAATCATAAGTACCTCAGTGGGGTGAACTCTTATGATGTTCCTCGATATTGTCTCTAGGGAAAAGATTCTATGATTTGGGATACTCTCAAAAAAGGGGCTAAGTTGATAAAGGAGGGCCTGTTTTGGATTTGTAATAAGGGTTTAGAAGTCATCTTTTGGTATGATTCTTGGGATGGTTATCCCTCCATTATTTCTATGTTTCCTCATTTGCAACCTCTTTGTGATAGCTTGGTGAAATTTGGTTGGTGCAAGGTGGAAGACTTCAAAATTGTTCAAGCCTTGGGTCATGTGGAGGTGTGGCATTGGAAGGATCCCCAAGAGTGGCCTCCAAGAGGCACTGAGGAAACGAGGCAGAAGCTTGCTAGAATTTTGGATGGTAGTATGTGAGTTCTCTTCAAGATAAGAATATTTTGGCTTGGGGTTCTAATCTGAAGGGAAGATTCTATGTTGCCTCTGGGTATATGGAGCTAGATAGAAAGGTGTATGGAAAGGTTGGAGTCCCTTGATGGAAGCAGGTTTGGAATAAATTTTCTTGGCCCAAGTGTAATTTATTTTTATGGTTGGTTGTTCAAAATATATATCTTACTTGGAAAAATCTATGGAAAAGAGGTTTCTAGGGGGGTAAAAGCACAAACCTGTGTCACACTTTATAAAGGAATCGACCAACAACAAAAAAAATTATGAACTTCGACCACATAAAAGTGGTCTTTATGTTTTGAATTTCAAAATGGTGTAAACTAATAAAATGTAGAACTTTTGATGAAGTTCATTCCTGTAATTTAAAAAAAAAAATTAAAAATTGTTTTCATTATGTTTTTATCAATTTAAGGACATATTTTGGAACGCTAAAATTTTCAAAAAAGAGTGACTTCATAGATCGTCAAGAAATGGATTGAAAAACTCCATTTCTCCCTAATTTTTTTTCTTCAAATAGGTAACTTCAATATCTTGTGCATGGAAAAAAAATCAAATTTTGATGTATATTTTTCTTGTAATAACATTTTAAAATCAGACTTGTTAGAATTTGACAATTTTCACAGAACGTCAACTGTTGTCAATATTTTTAATCATTTTCAAAAAAAAAATTATACCCTTTTGAAGAAGACTCTCCTCTTGTGCCCCATATAATTTTTTTTAAAAATTAATATGTTTTACTATTTTTTTAATTTCTAATCATCCTCTTTTCTAATTTTAACAAACTACTTGCATTATTTTAAAAATAAAATATATTAAAACTAATCAAAATATTTAAAAAATTATATATTTGGATTCACCACTTTGAGCTCTACAAAAGGGTATTTTTCTTTTTTGCAAAAAAATCATTTTGACTAAAGAAATACTTTGCCAAAGTTGAATGTTTCAAAAAATTCTAAAAAAAGGTGAGTTGGCTGCCAAGTAGGATGCCAACTAGACATGCTCGACCGAGTATGTTTCGGTCGAGATACTTGGCTAAAAATTTCTTGATATTTTCAAGCTATATATACCAAATACACTAACTATTTTCATGTTTTTGGCTAGATGTATTTAGCTGAGTGACTTTTGGTCGAAACCTCTTCAGCCGAAAAGGTACCCGCCACATTGGTCCCACATGGTTTTGGCTGAAATCTACTTGGCCAAATATCTTTCGACCGAAAATAGTTCACTTGGAACTATTTATTTGGCTAAAAGTGTAACACACTATTGTGCTTTTACCCAGGGTCCTTCTATCTGTGCTTTGTGTAATAATAGTGAGGAGTGTACTTCACACCATTTCTTTCAATGTCCTTATGCTAGGAGTATTTGGCATTTATGTTGGGGGGTGTGGGGTCATCCCTATGTTCATGCCTCTTCTTTGATAGAGTTCTGGGAAAGTTTGGGGAGACTCCTTGCTAAGATGGCTTTTCTTCAAATTGCTTGGACTATTGGTCATACCTTCATTATTTGGAACCTTTGGCTTGAAAGAAATAGGAGGATTTTCCAAGATGTGAAGCAAGAAGGGGATCTTTTATGGAGGAAGATCTTCAACAAGATTCAAGAGACTATCTTGGCTAAATGTGACCTGTTGGTTACCATGGGTCCTAGTGATGTGACATTTGTGAGGAATCTACACTTGGAGAGTAGAGGGTATGGTTTATCGGCTAGTAATGGGCCTTATCAGGTCATAAAGAAGGTTCATCGGGAGGGTTGATGGCGTCCTCCCCACCAAGGAGTTCTGAAGATAAATACTAATGGATCTTCTAGGGGGAACCTTGGGCATGCTAGTTTTCATGCTATTGAAAGAGATTGTTCTTTGGGCTGGAAGAGGATTATTTGTGAATTTGATTCACAGATTGTGGTTGACATGTTGAATGAACAAAGATTTGATGGTCTTAACTAGAAACTGGTTGTTGTGATCAAACAGATTGTGAATCTATGCAATTCTTTATTTTTTGTTTCCTTTTGTCATATTCGTAGAGAATGGAATAGGGCGGTTAATCTTCTAGTGAAGTGGGCCTTTGAGCATGTGGAGAGGTGGATGATAGATAAGTGGGGACTTTTATCCTCAGAGCTCTCTTTGTCCCTCAAAAAGATAATTATGGAAGACCTTCGTATGTAACTGGTTCTTTGGTTGGGTTCCTTCGAGGACTTTTGCTGTAGGTTTGGTTGGATGTTTTGTAACACCCCACTACACAACCTCGAAGGTTAAGAACCAAAAGAGGACAAGATTATTATTATTATTATTATTTTGAATAACTTATACATAAAGCAGTTACCAATACGATAAATTGAAAACATATAAGACCAAGAATGGTTGGGTGCACAACCAAGAGGGGAGGAATGATTAAACCTCCAAAGGAAAAATCTAAACATGAGCAAACAAAAGAGCTC
>VDFB02032966.1:0-56764 GCA_007258455.2 Sequoia sempervirens
ACAAAATAATTTGAAAAAAAGTTTAGTGGGACTAAGTCGCCACTATTGGTGACTTAGTCCACTTCTAAATTTCTAAAAAATTTGAAAGTGGAAATGAAAGCCCTCGGTCTACACTCTGGTTCCCTACAGGTGTCCACTTCTAAAACTTTGATTTTTGGGCTTTAAAGTGACCTTTTGTTGATATTTTGGCTTGGTCAACAAGGAGATGTCTTCAATGAGTCTTCAACCTAATCTTCAATGATCTTCAAACCCTCAATATGCCTAAATCTACAATCACACAATGAAAGAGAAAGAAATGGTGAATTTTAGGGCATGGGGGTTTGCCTTGGTCAAACCCCTTTTTAGGTAATTAAACCAAATGAAGAAAGAATGTAATGAAGCAAGCAATAATGGAGTTAATACCTTGCCATGATGTTTGATCTTGAATTTCTGCAACAAAACATGAAGAATTTTCCCTTGAATGTCCTTGGAAGCTACCTTGATGATGTGGAATGATGAAACCCTAGCTTGCTTGACTTGAGAACATGATTAATGATGAATGAATGGTGATGAGTTAGTTCAAATGAGAGGGAAAACCCTATATTTATACACAATTATGCCTTAATTCTCGAAAATACCACATCATCCTAGGGCAACCTTAGGTCTTAAGGAATAAAAACCTGAAAGAAATTTAAATTTATTTTGAATTTTGAGCCAAATGGGACTAAGTCGCCCAAGGTGGTGACTTAGTCCACCTGGGAAATTTTGAGTGGATGTCAGAGATTAAGATGTATTAAATATTGTTTATCGATTTCTTCTTCAACAAGACACTTAATTAAGGCCTATAAGTGCATAAAGGGGCCATTTAAAGCATAAGAAAGGTGTAAATATTGATGACAAGCCTAGGAAAGTGTGAAAGTTTGTTACAAGACTTTACAACACTTTGAAATAGATCTTGGTAGGGTTATTTAGGTGAATTATAACATTATGGTCCTAGAAAAGTGTGAAGATGTGTTACAACAACTTACAGTTCACTCTTGCAAGACATCAATAGGGTATGTGTAGAATCATCATGGAAAAAATAGGCCCTTAAGTGGCAAAAAAATCAAAGTTAGGAAACTTGACATAAAAAAATGAATATGTTATCTATATTATTTCAAAAATATGTAAGAATAGAATTTGTAGCAAATTGAATGTAGTTTCTAAACTACTAGGTTTTTTTTTTTTTAAAAACTATTTGGTGAAAATTTGAAATTGCAATGTAGTAGTACTTAAATTTCAAGGAAGAAATAAGAAGTAGGTGTCTGTTGACCAATTAGCCACAATAATTTAATGATAATATTTTTTATAAGATTTTAGATAGGCATAGGATCAAGGTCCTGATGTGATGCATATTTTTTTTGCAATTTTTCCATAAATAATTAATTATGATTTTTTATTATAACTCAAAAAATACTATAAAAAATTGTATGTCTAACCACCTTAACTTGGTCAAAATCATGAAATTGAATTTTTTTAATCCCATATTATGAATAGAATTTATTACATATTTTGATTAAAAATGTATACCATTTGAAAGTTATAGATGTTTTTCAATCACCAATAATCGTGACTTTATTAATTCAAATAAACAATAATTACTTTATTAAATTCAAAGTGAAAGAATAACGAGGCTGGTGGAAAGATAAGAATCTCCTTTAAAACCCCTTTTCATTTTATCGATTTTGGGTAAACAAAAAGTTGTTAGCCACAAACCCCTCATATTGCCACTTTTTGGCCCATCATGATCCTGCACATACCCAATAAATGTATTTTATTCAATTTGAAAGGGCCCAAAACCTAATTTGGATGTGTAAGTTCACCTCACAACACTAAATGAAGGCCTCATTAAGTCTAATTTATCATCAATTGTTCCCATATCAAGCAAAGTAAAAATGGATACTTTTTTCATGTCCATAGTTAGCCCCCACTTTTAGTGAGAGGATGAACTTGCTTCAAACTCACACTAAAGTATACATTCAAGAGGAGTCCAATCATACCAATGCAGATGACAAAGGATGGCAAAGATCAAGGCATTGGTCAAGCCCCCAAGATCCAAGGTCCTAAGTCAAACAACATAAGTGCAAAATGATACACATAAGGTGTATAATATGTAGCAAAACAAGATACACAATCATGCAATGACAAGAACTAAAGGAAATAAAAATGAGGTGGATCAAAGATGCGCTCACTCTAGGGCCATGGAACATCAAGTCATATGCGGGGTGAGTTGTCCCAAAGAAGTGGTTAAGTGAGAAAGTCATGCCAGTGTGTTAGCTTCCCACCGTATAATGAGAAAGGCATGCCAGTTTGTCGGCTTGCCATTATACAAACCATACCAAAGTTATGCTCTTGATAACTTTGATAAGGCACCACAATGAGAATGCTTTTGTAAATGTTTTTGAATGTTATGTAAAAATTAAAAAATTAAAAAAAAAAAAAATTTAAAGGGGATTTTGCTTTGTTCATGTAAGGTCTTCTTCTTAGGAATCATTGTGCCTAATGTTTCCAAGAGAGGACAAGTTAGGGTATCATATCATTATCCATGGGATGCCTCATTCGCATTAGGCCACTTCAGTTGATCATACACTCTTGGAAGGCATCAAACCCAATTACACCACCAAGAAGAGGACACATCATAAGAAAAGGAAAAATCACACCATGAAATGTGCAAAAAGATGTTGTCTATGTATGCCCCCACTTTAAAGCGGTTTCTAACACCATTACTGTGAGCAATTGCTTTTTAGTAGCCAAGGATAAATGAAAGAAGACATGAGAGCCAACTTGGAAAGCCCTATGCCAATTCATATGTTTCTAAATTGAGGTACATCATGAATGAGTATGTCACATGCAAGCCAACTTAAGGCATGTCATCCACATCCCAAGCTTGCTCTTATATTTTCATGAAAGGTTAACGACTAGTCAAAAGAGACAACGACAAGTGACATACTAGGACAAGGCTACTTAACCCCTTGCCCCCACTTAGTGCAGGACAAGAGTGAGCTTGAAATGGATGATGATATGTTGCCCCTTGCAATGAATGGAAAACATGCAATAGTGAGTATGTTAGGATCCTACAACTATTGCATGGAAAGGAGCATCAACTAATGTTATTTATGTTGATAAGTAAAGAAATTTTCGGCTTGATACATGTTTAATGAAATGTCTATGAGTTTAGGATGTGCCAAGGCTACAGTTGTTTGGGAAGAGTCTTTTGTGATAGTATTGATGTTGAGTGAAGGTTTGTTGGATGGGTTGATTTCTATGAAAGGACAATCAACAATACCATGATTGAGTGCTTGTGTTTTGGGCACTAGAAGGGCATGGATACTTTGTTCTATAACATCACATCCTTGCTCAAGTTGTTTGGTGTCCTTTGTTGGATTTGGTGGTTGTTCAATTTCATCGAAGTTTTTCTTGGATGTTGTCTTTGCGTGTAAGGTGGTTGAAGATGATGCTATTGAATTTTGTATTGTTGTTACCAATTTCTCTTTGCTTTGGTTAGACTCTTTTGGTGTGATCTTGTATTCTCCCATGGATAGAGGTATGGATTCAAAGGTTTTCAAGATCTCTTCCAATAACCTTGTGGCCTCTTCAATTTTATTTTGTCTTTCTATATCGTTTTGCTTGGTACTGATCATAGCACATGTAACCTTGTTGTTTTGAGGAGTAGAGGGTGACTTAGCATGAATTGACGTCAAGGCTTCATCCATATCCAACAATTCAGGATGTTTCAAAGTGAGGTTGATTTTTGGTTTGCATATGATAAATTTTTGGTGTTTGCTTGTACCATGATACCTTCCTTATGAGGAGAGTGTTTAGGAGAACTACAAACTAAATGTTCTTGACATTCAATGTTTGGTTCTTCCATATTGGCTTCATCACAAAAAGGGGAATGATCAATGGTGGAAGTGTCTTGCTCAATAAGGGTTGTCCTAGTTGAAGAGGGATTACTAAGATTCTCATGACTATCATGCATCATTTTTTCAAACATCAAAGTATCATCTTCATAGTTATGAGAGATACTAGGAGAAGAACAAGTATGATTAGCATGATCATTTATGAGTTCATTGCTTGGTTCCCTAATGTCTTCCAAAATAGCATAGGTAAGGGAAGGATCGTAAAGAGGACCTTGGTATAGACCTTAAAGATTTGATTATGTAAGACCAATCTATCATCCTGGTCATTTACAATCTCATTCTCTTGTGCTACAGTATTTTCCCAAAGGGGATGAGGAGAAGGACAAGCAAGATTTGCATGATGCTCAACGATTGTATCTTCTTTCACCAAGATACTTTCGTCACTAAAAGGGGAGGTATTGGGAGAAGAACAATTGTGATCATCATGAGTATCTATGTGTGTATTCTCTTTTATCCCATCATCCTCACAAATAGGAGAGATAGTATAGGGTGTATGTTTAAGGAAAGCATTATAGGGTAAAAGCACAAACCTGTGTCACACTTTATAAAGGAATCGACCAACAGCAAAAAAAATTCTGAACTTTGACCACATAAAAGTGGTCTTTATGTTTTTAATTTCAAAATGGTGTAAACTAATGAAATGTAGAACTTTTGATGAAGTTTATTGCTGTAATTTTTTAAAAAAAATTTAAAAAAAATTTCATCATGTTTTTATCAATTAAAGGAAAAAATTTTGAATGCTGAAAATGTCAGAAAAGAGTGACTTCACAGGCCGTCAAGAAAAAAATTGAAAAAAACTTCATTTCTCCCTAATTTTGTTTTCTCCAAATAGGTAACTTCAATATCTTGTGCATGGAAAAAAAATCAAATTTTGATGTATATTTTTCTCATAATAACGTTTTAAAGTCAAACATGTCAGAATTTGACAGTTTTCACGGGTCGTCAACTATTTTCATTTTTTTAAATCATTTAAATAAGAAAACAAATTATACCCTTTTGAAGAAGACTCTCTCCTCTTATGCCCCATATAAGATTTAATTTTTTTTAATAAGTTTTACTATCTTTTTTTTAATTTGTAATCAACCTCTTTTTTCATTTTAAAACCTACTTGCATTAAAAAATGCAATTTCAAAGCCAATTTCAAAGTGGGAAACGAAAAAAATTATTTTTTTGGGATTTAGGCGAAACTTATTCGGCCGAAACCTGTTTGCCACGTAATAGGCCACGCGGTTTCAGTCGAAACCTAGCCGAGTGAAACTGTTTTAGTCAAAAATATTTCACTCGGAACTATTTATTTGGCCGAAAGTGTGACACAACTTTGTGCTTTTACCCATTAACATTTTCATTCTCTTGCGCTAAGAGACTCTCATAACTAGGGAATGAATTGAATGAATGACGAGAATGTTTGTTAACTAAATTTTTCATTGCAAACTTGGAAATGATAGATACTAACATTTTGAAATAATAATCTATGAAAATTCAAAATGCAATGTAAAAGGCTAAAAGGAAATGTAATTTTCAGATGATAATTGACTGATTATGCTATGCAACAATGTGGGAATGCAAATTTGAATTTAAGCGATCCATGAAATGAGCTAATTTAAGCTAGATCTAATGAAATGCATGTTACAAAAACTCATCCAACTCATATAGATAGGTAAAGGCAGCAATCAGAAGCTTAAAAATAGGGTTTTCAACTCTATAAATGACAGTTTCAGGGCTGAATAGGGACTAAATCACCCAAGGTGGCGAATTAGTCCCAGTAGGGATTTTTTGAAGTTTTTGAAATTTTTCTTATGGATTTTGATGGTCTTTGTACTGTATAATGTAGTCCTAAGATGCAAATGAAAAATTTCAAAGATTTTCAATGATTTAAGAGGCAAAAATGCAATGTATTATGCACTTTTACTAATGCAAAGTTTGAAACCCTAGAATGTAACATAACTAATGCAAAATGCAATGCAAGCTAATTCTAGGATAATGAAGGACTCCAAATCAGACAAGAAGAGGTTCACCAAAAGGTGGATAATGATTTTGGCACCCAAATGCTTTATAGCACTTCTAGGGTTTTTCAACTAAAAGGAGAGAGAAATGGGCCAAAATGGGTGATTATCTACACTCAAAGTTAATGTAAATGAGATGTATTATGTCTAATTATGATGTACTAATGCACTGATATGAAAATGAAATGATTTAATGATGCAAAACCTAAGAAATGTAACTTGTTTGAAAACATAGTGTGATATGCAGAAAGATAAAACAAATGCAATAAACAACAAATAAAAGATGAAAGACAAAAACTATGCACCTGGAAACTGATGAAGAGTTGACTGGAGATTGCAGAGACCTCTGAAATTTTGGAAATTTTGATTTTTAAGCCCGTCAAGACACTTACACTAGGTTGGATGACTTAGTCCTTTTTCGGGGTGATTTTGGAAAACTATACTAGAGCCCGTTTCGACCAAATGGGTATCAAAATCTACAAAAAAAATTGAAAAAAAAGTTTAGTGGGACTAAGTCGCCACTACTGGCGACTTTGTCCACTTCTAAATTTATGAAATTTTGAAAGTGGAAATGGAAGCCCTCGGTCTGCACTCTAGTTCCCTGTAAATGTTCGCTTCTAAAACTCTAATTTTCAGGCCTTAAAGTGACTTTTTTTGTATATTTTGGCTTGGTCAACAAGGAGATGTCCTCAATGAGTCTTCAACCTAATCTTCAATGATCTTCAAACCCTCAAAATGCCTAAATCTGCAATCACACAATGAAAGAGAAAGTAATGGTGAATGTTAGGGCATGGGGGTTTGCCTTGGTCAAACCCCTTTTTAGGTAATTAAACCAAATGAAGAAAGAATGTAATGAAACATGCAATAATGGAGTTAATACCTTGCCATGATGTTTGATCTTGACTTTCTGCAGCAAAACATGAAGAATTTTCCCTTGAATGTCCTTGGAAGCTACCTTGATGACATGGAATGATGAAACCCTAGCTTGCTTGACTTGAGAACATGATTAATGATGAATGAATGGTGACGAGTTACGAATTGGGATGATTTAGTTCAAATGAGAGGGAAAAACCTATATTTATACACAATTATGCCTTAATTCCCAAAAATACCACATCACAGGTCGACCTTAGGTCTTAAGGAATAAAAACCTGAAAGAAATTTAAATTTATTTTGACTTTTGAGCCAAATGGGACTAAGTCGACCAAGGTGGAAACTTAGTCCACTTAGGAAATTTTGAGTGGATGTGAGAGATTAAGATGTATTAAATGTTGTTTATTGGGTTCTTCTTCAACGAGACACTTAATTAAGGCCCATAAGTGCATAAAGGGGCCATTTAAAGCTTAAGAAAGGTGTAAATATGATGACAAGCCTAGGAAAGTGTGAAAATTTGTTACAAGACTTTACAACACTTTGAAATAGATCTTGGTAGGGTTATTTAGGTGAATTGTAACATTATGGTCCTAGAAAAGTGTGAAGATGTGTTACAACACCTTACAACACTCTTGCAAGACATCAATAAATGTATTTTATTCAATTTGCAAGGTCCCAAGACCTAATGTGGATGTGTAAACACCTCACAACACTAAATCAAGGCCTCATTAAGTCTAATTTATCATCAATTGTTCCCATATCAAGCAAAGTAAAAAGAGATACTTTTTTCGTGTCCACGGGTTAACTAAAGAAATTCAATTCTAATCAAAGTCCAAGGGTGAAAAGTATTAGATACAAGGTTGTTTAGCTCACCTATTATGTTGCAAGTTAATCTAATCTCCTTGCCAATTTGTATCCTAGTTTTCTGTTGGAAAAGGATTGATGTTAGTGTTCTATGCATTAGGCCTAAGATCCCTTTTTCATCAAAACAACAATCTATTTAGTCTTTGATTTTTAAAAAAATCCCTTATTAGAAAGTAAAATGGTTCACAACTGGAGGAAAAATCACCCTACTAAAATCATTCCTTATTGCAATTCCCATTTACATTCAATGTGAATTTTGAAAATGAATAAAAATATAGAAAATGACATCCAAAAATAACTCAAATCTTACTTATAGTAAGAAAACCTTCATACCAAAAAGAAATTTCCCCTTATCTTATAGGAAATAGTATGTAGCTCAAAATCAATCATTAGCATAGGTCTTTAGAATCTAGAGGCAAAAAAAATAGCTCTTGGAGCAAAAATTATGTGGAGAATATAATTAAAATTTGGATCAAAGTGGTGCAAATTAGTGAGATTAAAATATTTAGACACAATAAATAAATTAATAAAGAATCTTCACCTTGAAAATTCCACCTTGAGGTTCCAAAATATGGAAATTCCTAATTTCATATTAGGAACTGATCCTCCCACACCTCTCCTAGATAATACATAATGTTGGAAAATTTATGCTCTAGGAAGACTTCTAGAATTTCCACAAACCACTTATCCTTGATGCCACTTTAACAATAATTAAACCTTATATTTGGCTTTACAATGAGGAACCAAAGCAAGGATTATTCCTTAATTGAAAATTGTTCATCTCCTTCAAAACTTGTTTAGAAATTAGTTGACCCCTCCCCTTTCTCACAAATTAAAAACAAAGATTCACTTAAAACATCAATAAGAGGTATATGTTTAGTAAATAAAAAGAAGATAAATTAAAATGGATGGCCTCAATATTATGAAATTATTCAATTAGGAGGGATACATATCCCTAGCTACACAAACACACCATAAATAATAGCCTACAAATTTCTATTAGCATACAACTCATCTTCCAAAAGTGGAAGCATTCTCTTGGTTCACTCTAAATTAAATTATCTTAACAAGCATGAGACTGGATAAACTATGCATATCCCCCTTATTTTTTTTTTTATAATGTGGTACAACTTATGAAGGCACAAATCATTTGCTTCTAACATGCATGTTTTCCAATAAATGCTTGAAATGGCTTCAACGGAAACTTGCTTGAGCATGTCCACTTCACAACTCCCTTCTTCATTTACAAAGTTGTCCTAAAATATATAAATACTCAACCTATGCAACACTTTAGGATATAAGCCCATCAATTTGCATATGGTGTATTTGTCTTGAGAGAAATAATTCAATCTTTAAGGAAAATTGTTCTTTCAAGAAAGTGTTGACAAAAATAAAAGCTTCAATATCTAAAAATATTACAATTGATCACTGTAAATAGAACTTAGAAAAAGCTCCCCAGCTATGAAATCATGCACTATAAGAAATCAAATGTAATTAAAAAACTTGTAAATAGTACAATTGGTCACTATAAATAGAATTTGATCATATTGACATGGTTAAACTTCATACTAGAACAAAATAATTCTCCTCTTAACCTTACTCAAAATTGTCTTGTCCTTTCAAACATGTCCACTTTGACCCTCCCTCAACTTCAGGGTGACAACACCTTATCACATAATAGATAGCACTCTACCTAAACAAGTAGGTACAATTAGGATATGGCACACACTCAAAAACCAACTATTGGAAGATGGGACAAGATCCCAAAAAAATTAAAATATCCAATGCAACTATTGGGGTCCACCAAAGTAATCAAATTTCTTTCACTTTGGCCAACCTTCTCCTTTTAGTACTAGGGTAGAGGGACCCACAGTAGGGCACCCTACCTATGGGTTTTTGAATTTCATAACATATGATTTCAAAAAAATCCCAATTGTGTACAACAATTTATTTGCCAACTCATCTACTTAAAAAAAAAATTTAGGGTCACATCATCAAATATGATGCCACATCAGCATGCTTTTTGTTGAAGTATCCAAAAAATCTCAAAAACCACATACAATCCAATAGTAGGGCACTAAGTCATGTGAATATGTTTTGTTGATGTGGCATCACATGATTTGTTAGATTATGTACTTTATGGAAAAAAAGTTTTTTTGCAAGTGGATATTAAGGTGCTCCACTTTGGGGCCCATTGAGGACTACTTCTATCCCTACTATTGATCTTTTCCCTACTATAGGCCCCCCTCCCCTAGTTGTATAAGGATTGTGTGAAATTGACTCTTCCAATAAACCACTTGAAATATTTACCTTTTTGGTCAAGCTCCATATGTACTTTTGATGGATCTTTGATTCTCATGATGAATGGGAATTTTAAAGAAAATACTCTCAAATTAAAGACTTTAATGAAGCTTACCTCTAGTACTCTCCAATCTTTCCACCTAAATTAGATTTTCTAAAGTATTTTCAATCCATCCTTCCCTTATCCAATCACTACCTTATTTGAATCCTCCAAAGCATTTTCACTCTATATTTTCAACACTTAGTCTTCATTTGCATAGGACGTAATGTTCAACAACCATATTTGTGTCCACCAGCACCTGGCTCTAAGGCCCCCTATCATAGTTGGGGCATATGATGAGAAGAAATTAAAGATGGTTTTAAAATTTGAGTGCACACAAGTGGAATAATCCATATGTCAAATCATAGGTGTGGATTTTGTTATAGATCCCTCATGTTTTTATTCTTATTCCAAGGTTGCATCATCCTTCTTATCAAATTCCATGGATTTCATGAAATTCCTGATAGTGTTACAACTATTTTTTCAAGTATGTCTTCGCCTCTATCTTCAATGATTCCTATCTCCAACATTCCTGATCTAAATATAATTTATTTGAGGGTGTTTTTCCTATTGATGGGGTCTTCTTTAGTTCATAACTAAACTAATTTTCTAGCATCAAATACATTTATAACACAATAATTGTGGGGCTGCATAAATAATGCTTTTGGATTTAGAGATCTTGAAGTAGGTGAAACCCACCTTCTACACCCTATTTTTCCTCATCAAATATCCCCCTCCAATTCTAATCACTGGGATGGATTTTCTTAGGCCCAACAACCTTAGTGACGAAGATAACTACTAGTTATTATTTATAATCACAATCTCTACTCTATTTTTTTTAGTTTCACCATATGAACTATTTATGACTACATAACCTTGCTTGCTTCTTTCATATTGGGATCCAATGTAATATTTGGCAAAAAAAAAAAAATTTGAAATCTCCCTTTATATCTTCAAATATATAGTTAGTTTATATATATATATATATATATATATATATATATATATATATATATATATATATCATTAAAAGTTACACTTCTCAATATATTTATAAAACTTAGATGAATAAAATTAAAAAATCAACATAAAAAATTATTTTAAAAATGATCGTCAATAAATAAAATTTCAAATCTTAAAATATAACTAATAGTAATATCTTAGTTTGAAAATAAAATTTGAAGCACATGCAAATTGAAAGTTCCTAATCAAACCAAAACAAACCTCAAATAGAGCATACAAAAAACTTTAAAAAAATAAAATAATAATAACTAAAACATAGTTAACTAAAACATAGTTACCCATGAACTCTATTGTAGATTTAGTTTGCTCCAATGATAGATTGAGATGTGGATGTTCTTGCACAAAAGGTGTGCATTTTAAAAAATATATACTATTAGAGATGAATAGATGAAATGCATGTTGAGAATGTGAAGTCCAACTGTCACGATTGTTCGCATTCTCTAACTCTTCGCTTGACAACTTAATATGATTGTATAAAAGCATGGGTGTAGTCCATGCATGCAGTAGTGTATTTTAGATATTGATTAATGGAGTAATTCCCTGATTTCCCATGGATGTAGCCTTGAATGGTGAACCACATAATCGTTGTGTTATGTCCTTATTTTCTATCTGTCTCCTTTTTCATTTTTCTATTTCATTATGTTTTATTTGCTCGTTTAATACTCAAAAATTGGTATCAGAGCCATGGAGAAGTATTGACCAGAGATGGAAAATGATTGGGTGTTAGATCCCAGAGCTAGGTGCTTTCATATAGTAAAGAGATAGATTGAAGTGAGAGTTTCAAATGATGAAGCTGATTCTATCATTGAAGAATTTCTTGGTAGTTTAGATTTGGTAGAAAGTAATGTGCAAGTGCAACCTGAAATAAGGCGCCGTGTTCATTGGTGGGTTGGCTAGAAAAATGGGAGGGATTCAAATGAAGAGGAGGATGCTAGGTTTTTTTCCTTCTTGACTCTTGATGCACTTGTGGCTACAATTGGAAAAGAGAAAGAAGACAACAAAGAGGATTTGAAGCAATCGTTGGTTAAAGAAGGAGAGACCACAGAGTTTTCCTTCCGAGATGAGGAGGATGCATCCCAAGCAGAGAATGCAGTCTGGAACCAGGCAAGTGAAGATGAACCTAAGAAAGAGGTCGAGAATTGAGAGGATTACCTGAAAAAAGAAGTTGTGATCCTAAAGGAAAAGATTTTGATGCTCAAAGAGTGAATTTTCTGTATGGAGAAGGAAAAAGACAAATTTTCAAAAGAGAGAGTTTTTTGGAAAGAAAATAAATGAAGAATTAAAGAAGGAATTGGTTGAGCTGGATATATTCCTTACTAAACTAGGCATTGAAACAAAACAAAAAGATGTTTCCAATCAGGAGGACGATGACAGGGAAGTAGAGCATAAATACGAGATAGTGAGGCATCTTCAGGAGATGAAGCATATATGTGGTATGACTGGAGATGCTATCAATGATGTTATAGCCTTGGAAAAGGACAACATTGGAATTCCTATGGTGGATGCAACATTTCTAGAACTTGTGGGTCCTCAACTGGTTTAGATGTATATTAGAGATAATCGACTACATTAGGCAGTGCGGGAAAGAAGATGGGCTGCTACAAAATATGTAGAAGTTAGAGATTTTCTCATAACCCCACAAGGAACATAGGTCATTTTCCACAAGAGGATGATGGAATATCTGTGTTTGGTGGAGTCCATGGAGGCGGCGGGTCATTTTATTGTCACGGGTCGAACTATGTGGGATCTATCCACTGCCATCTATGGTTGGGGCATAGGTTTTTTGGAGCTCACACCTTTGGAGAATGTGACGGTACTATGCATTGAGGGGAGAACTTGGGTTCCTTGTGAGCAGGCGTTTCCCTACTTGAAGTTGTTTCATCCTGCCTCGGTTCAAGACCTGAGAAGATGGATGGGTTGGGTGGGGTCGTCAGAGAGGAAGTTTATGTTTGCTTTTGTGGGTGCAGAGTGAAAAGAGGTGGGAATGAGGGAGGCAATTATAGAGCAGTGTAGGAAATTGTCTAGTCGTTACATAACTGGTCAACATCTTCCTGACAAAGCAATTGATCTAGTTGATGATGGTGTTCTTGATTATGAATTTATAGGTGAGTTTGCACTTGAAAATGTTGTAGGAAAAGATGTCTTTGCTTTTGATCAGATTTAGAGATGACTAATCCTGAGTGTTCGTGAGCAAAGTTTGGAAAAGTTAAAATCTTCAATGGGTTTGGTTGTGATGTAAAGAAGTGGAAATGCAGGGAATGTTACTATGCAAGACTGTGCCAGTTGGACTTCAAGTGGAAGATTATTGAGAATGTGAAGTCCAACTGTCACGACTATTCACATTCTCTGACTCTTCACTTGACAGCTTAATATGATTGTATAAAAGCATGTAGTAGTGTATTTTGGATATTGATTAATGGAGTAATTCCTTGCTTTCCTGTGGATGTAGCCTTTAATGGTGAACCACATAATCAATGTGTTATGTCCTTATTTTCTATCTGACTTCTTTTTCATTTTGCTAGTTCATTATGTTTTATTTGCTCGTTTAATACTCAACAATGCATAGGAGTGTTCCTCAAATTATAGATTTTTTAAAGAGGCAATGAATGGTGATGTGATGGAAAAATCAATAGTGGAGGATGAATTGACAGGACTTCTCAGGATTGAGAAGATAATTGAGGGTCATGATGGAGGTTTTTGGAATTTCAAGGGTTAGGATGCACTTCCCAAAATAATATTTTTTTGCAACCATGAAGAATTTGAGATACAATTATACTTACGACCGATTTATTCATGAAATTTAGTAGAGATAATATATCCATGGTTAAATAATATTATTATCTAATTATTTTAGTCATGTGTGATGTGGAGAATAGGTGTAAATAATAATATTTCAAACACCACAATTGACAAACTAAACAACCATGAAAAAACCTTAAAGAATTGGTAGAAAAAATGCCCCAAAAAATGTAAAAAAAAATTGTAATAAAATGAGTTACTTCCATAATTCAAAAAACCATACCCTTAACACCTAAAATTTTATGACCCATCATATTGAAAAAAAATAATTTCAAAATTTTATAAAATTAAAAAACTTACCTGTTGACTTTTGGATTGTTTTTTAAGGAAACAATTTACTAACAACAAGCACTAATAATTGGTATTAGTGGAATCTTCTTGTCACATATGGTGTCGCTTCCTATGGAAGTTTCCAGCTCACTAAGGGAGAAGAAGTAGGTACCCCTAATTTATTATCACGTTCATCGTAATAGGTATTCTATTATAATTTCACATTCCATCTTGAAACTTGTTGTAAAGTATTATTTTTGATATTTCAAAAGCAGTAAAAATTACCAATCTCACATTTGAAGCCTCGCAGATCAATCATTCTAATTTTTTATTATCAACCTTCTCACTTCACTATCTAATTCAAAGATAGTCAAGTTGTTTAATTTATTGTAGCTTTTCTTTAAAGTAGAAAATTAGAACAATGCATCTGTTTCTTCTCTCAAATCCCTGGCTTGCTCAACAAGAAATCAAGCCATTAAGCCATTTTCATTGTACATCCCCTGTTGGGGCCATTTTCTTTTTGCAATTGTAAGATAAATATCACAGAGATGTTCTCGAGGTTGAAGAAAATGAAGGTGGTGAGTTATCAGCAGGCTTGGATGATAGCCTACATCTTCATCTAGGCAGTAGCTCGCTTGCTTCTGGAAAATGTCAATCATTCTCATAGCTCAACTTCTGTGGGCAACATGATGGTAGAAAATGAGAGTATGTTGAGAGTGATTTATGACCGTTTTCCAGAAGTTGAGGAGCATTGTGCTTCTGTTGCAAGTGAAGCATCTCCTCATCTTCCTCATAGTTGTTGGTAGCCTCCAAAGGAACTTCCTCGTCCACTCTCTAGAGAATGGGAGTAGGAGAAGAGATCTACACCTCTTTTACCTTTACATTTCCAACATGAGGACATAAGTTTCAAGACCTGGCTTCTTTATCTCTATATCCCTACTATTCAATTTTCCATAATGCCGCCAACACCAAACTCATTAACATCATTGCATTCCTATGTTTGCACATATCTAATAACGAAATCTATGTAATGAATTATAAGATCTGGGAAGGATTTAAAACTCAGCCAAGCGAAATTCATGTTTGCATTAACTTCCAAGGAATGTACACTGAATGAAATAGCAACAATTAAGATTTGTGTATGTTGGGCCAATCGAAGGTGGCCCTCCACCAAAGTAATGCCACTGCCCGATGGGAATGGTCGTCGTCTCCTCTGGTTGAAGATGAAAAATTTCTAATCAGCCTGCATATTCCATCCAATAATGGCCTAACCACTAAAAAGATTGTTGGACAATTGACAAGCTTCCATGCTTCAGATCATCCCCTATTTTTTTATCCTGTTGATATCATTTTACCATTGTATCACTTTCCCTACAGATTTATTACAGATAGCATGGTTGAAAGGGCCTACAATGCACATGCCCATGAAAATAAGTCCGTAGATTTGGAATTGTACCACGGGCCGGAATATCAACACTGCAGATTTTTCACATCAATATTGAGAGAACAAATTGTGGAGGGGATCCCAAATTGGAAATGCAAAGGCCCAATAGAGTATTGTAACAAGGTTGGTCCTTTCTCGAATCAAGGGGCTTCAACAACTCCAGGATTTTCATTTGGGGCTTTGAATTATTTCGTTCCAAAGCACATCTAGATGTCAATATCAATGCTGCTATTATAGTTTTGCCTACACAAGAACACAATACCAGGAGCTCTAGATTAAGATCAGTTCAAGAGAATCAAAACACTATGTGGATCCAAGGAACATGGAGAAAATCCTCACCTAGTGAAATTTGTATGGTGGGATGCCTTTCATCTACCCTTATGCCTACTTGTGATTTTTTGGTCAGTCTCTATATTTCGAAAGCTTTTTCACTCAAGTAGTGCAATATAATATTGGGTTTTATTTCTAGCATTTGTAGAGACTCTAGAAAGGCCTTGTATCCTCTTTCCTTTGAGTACCCAATTCACCCTGACATGTATTTTGGGTATGTGTAGGATCATCATGGAAAAAACAGGCTCTTAAGTGGCAAAAAATTCAAAAAAATCAGAGTTAGGAAACTTGACATAAAAATTTGAATAAGTTATCTATATTATTTCAAAAATATGTTAGAATAGAATTTGTAGAAAATTGAATTTAGTTTCTAAACTACTAGGTTTTTTTTTTAAAAAAAATCTATTTGGTGAAAATTTGAAATTTCAAAGCAGTAGTACTTAAAATTTAGGGAAAAAATAAGAAGTAGGTGTTTGTCTGACCACCCTAACCACAATAAAATGATAATAATTTTTTATAATATTTTAGAAATAAGTAGAGGACTCATGTCAGATTTGATGCATATTTTTTTATAATTTTTTCCAACTAAATAATTAATTATGAATTTTTATTACAATTTTAAAAATATAAAAACTCGTATGTCACCACCTTAACTTGGTCAAAACTTCATGAAATTCAATTTTTATTTTTTAATCCTATAGTATGTGAAACATAGAATGTGATGCATGTTTTGGATTCCAAAATGTGATACCATTTGAAAGTTATAGATGTTATTCAATTAGCCTATCAATTAGGACTTTAGTTGTAATTCAAATAGAAAATGAATAATAATTATTTATTAAATTCAAAATAAAGCATAATTTATATTGGTGGAAAGCTGAGAATCTCCTTTAAAAACCCTTTTCATTTCATCAATTTTGGGTAAAAAAAAGTCGTCAGCCACATACCCTACAAATACCCATCATATCGCCACTTTTTGGCCCATTATGATCCTACACATACCCTTTTCCTTATACTCTGCATGGTCAAATAACATACAGATACACCAAGATTGACATTGTAAAATCTCTCTCATAGTCAGAAAATTTAGTGAGGATGGTTGATCGGATTCGGGGGCATTTACTCAAGTATCCCTGGAAGGAGGCAGGATGATCAATGGGTTGTTTTTATAGTTTAGCATGAGATCTTTCAGTGCATTCAATGATTACTTCTAGTGGGATAAATTCAAATTCTATGATGAATTTGGAAATCATAGCTATGGAGGAATTTATGGGGATGGACTTATCAGATAGATCAATAGGTATTGCCTCTAAAGAAGCCCAACCATGCAGGTTGAATCAAGACCAAATCTCTCAAGAGGAAAGGCAGTTACTCAAAGTGGTAACACAAATCAAATTGCACTATTTTTTTACTACGTTGTTCAAGCTATCTATTGAGGGTGTGTATGATCCGCAGAGGGGTAAGATGTATCTTGTAGGATACCTTGACATTCAAGCTCGGAGAGAGATTTTCCATAGCAACAATAGCAGTGATGTAGAAGATGGCCTGGATCGTCAAATTGGACTGAAATTGCAATACCCACCAATAAATTTCAAGATTTTGGTAGATCCATATGTGAAAGTGTCAATCCAAAGCAACCGAAAAGAGAGTGATCTGCTTTATTTAAATCCAATGGAGTTCCATACAGCACCGATTTTGTACAATCGATAGGCAACAGAGGCGATTTCTCTTAGGACATTGGAGGCAATGTTGAACATTTTGTCTCTCTACCTTGCAACTGCCTATATTGTGAGTCAATTGGTGTATGTTATGCACAATGCAGAAGTAGCTACATACAATTCGCTTGTCATGGTGGGCATACAAGCTCTGGGTTATGGTATTTCTCTTACAACTAGGACATATTACTTTTATTTTGCAAGCTCAAATCCTCCTTCTGGAAAGCAACAATATTCTTGTGCAATGCAGGAAGAGACTTCTCCCATGTCTGATATCCTAATCAATGCTATCTTATTGTTTGTGTGTATTTCCACAATAGGAATTTTCCAAATAGTTTGGAAATGTCGTCTTTGCCTCGCCCAAATAGCAAGTGAAAAATGGGTGCTGATCTTGTGCATAGTTATTTATGCCATTTGTTTACTTACAGAGATTTGTGTTGGAATTGGTAAAGTCCAACATAATACTGCAAGCGGATTTGATTCCCCTTTCAATTGCAATCTGAAAGTTGTGCCTTTTTCTAATTACAATCCAAAAACTACGCTTGCATGGATGAAATGGAAGGATGCAGTTAGGCCATATGTGGGATTGATTTAGTATTTCTTTTTTCTTCCTCAAGTTGTTTGGATTTATAAATAGAAATATGGGGGTAAATCTTTGAGGAAAGTTTATTACTTTGGACAGTTTACTACTCTCTACCTCTCTCCTCAAATATATAATTATGCAAAATCTAGAGAAATGACAACCAATGCCCCACTTTGAAAGGAAGCAAAGGTGTGGAACAATGCTTCCAACACTAATCTTTGAAGGAGAGATAGTGCAGATTCATACAAATCTTTAAATTGTTACAATAAAGTAAACACATTCAAATACATGCATAAAAAAATAACACCATAACGCACAAATTTACGTGGGGAAAACCTTTCTAGGTAAAAAACCCCACACCTAAAGCATGGTACTTTGTATTATTTGTACCAACAATTACAATACAATAGCAACATTAAGCTTCTCTAGGTGTTCACCAATCTTCAATAAGAACTAGGATAATATTGGTAGCATAACGGTGTCTCAGAAATTATCAAGTTTCAATAATCTATTCAATACACTATAGCATAGTAATTATATCTTCAACTGCAATAGAGATATCCTCTATCATACAATATTCAAAACATAACTTAAAGTGTACAGTTGAGTTTCATCCAAACACAGCAACTGGCGGAGATTTCATAACCATCACTCAAGTGGCAAGCAGATGACTACATTGTTAACTTGGACTCTATTTACTATTATATCTGGTAGTTACAAACAATGTAACCACCTTCGTAAATAGCTCCACCCCTTAAAATCCTTCATATGTGATTAGTATGAGTTTAGTCCTCCACCGCTAATAGCAAGGTAAAATCTCCTTCATGTGTGATTGGTATGAGTTTAGTTCTCCACCGCTAACTACATTTTGAGACACACTTATCTCAACAATCTTCTACTTGTTGAAGACCTATCAGAAGTCATCTGTAATAATTGCTTAGGGCCCCAAGGCCCATGCAAACAACATGCCATCTGAACTTATATGTTCTCATTGGCTTTATTAGTGCATCTGCAAAATTTCTCAAAGTGTCAACCTTCTCTAAATTTACCTTTCCATCTTCTACCATATCACGAAGAAAATGAAATTGAACATCAACGTGCTTTGTTTTGGCATGGAAAGTGGGATTCCTTTCTAAACAAATGGTGCTCTGACTGTCACAACAAATAGTAATATGTCCTGCATCAAAACCAATATCCGAACACAACCTCTTAAGCCAAATGGCTTCCTTGCAAGCACTAGTAGCTTCCATGTACTCTGCTTCTTTCATGGACAAAGCAACTACAACTTATCGCTTACTCATCCAACTTATAGGACCACCATTCATCGTGAACACATATCTACTGGTGGATCTTCTACTGTCAATTTCACCTACCCAATCTGAATCCACATATCCACAAATACTTATAGAATTCTAAGAACCTATAAGATAACCATGATAACATAGGGAATACTTGGAAGTGCCCCACAAATATTTGAACACTCTCTTTACCGCATCCCAATGTACTCATCCAAGATTAGCCATATACCAACTAAGGACTCTCACTGCTTGGGCAATGTCTTGCCTTGTACAAACCATCACATACATCAAGCTACCAACTGCACTTGCATATGGTACTCTAGTCATGTTCCCCATCTCAATAGGATATTTTGGACAATCCTCCACAGAAAGCTTCATCCCTTGCATCATTGGAACAACTAACTGCCTGTAGGTTGCCATGTTGAATCTCTCCAACACTAAATTCACATAGTTGCTCTGGCTTAACCAAATCTTTCTACTAGCTCTATCTCTTCTAATCTTCATTCCCAGAATATTCCTTGCTGCACCTAGATCCTTCATCTCGAACTATGCTGACAACTAAGACTTCAGATCTGAAATCAAATTCATACCATTCCCAAAAAAAACATATCATCTACGTACAATGTAATTATGAGAATCCAACCATTATCAGATTTGTAATATACACAATGGTTAGATTTAGATCTTAGAAATCCCAAATACAACACAAAGGTGTCAAATTTATGGTACCACATTCTAGGAGACTACTTAAGACCATATAAAGACTTCTTCAACTTGCAAACCAGATTTTCTTTACCTCTTACAACGAAATGCTCTTGCTGTGACATATAGATCTCTTCCTCCAAATCACCATGAAGGAACAATCTCTTCACATCCATTTGTTCCATTTCTAGATCATACACTATTGCAAGTGATAGCTTGAACTAAATAGATGCCAGCTTCGCAACAAGAGAGAATATCTCACCATAGTCAATTCCCTCCACTTGAGAATACCCCTTTGCTACCAACTGTACATTGTGCTTCTCAACACTACCATCAAGACCACATTTCTTCTTAAACACCCATTTACATTCAACAAGTTTCCATCCTTTAGGAAAAGGTGTTAGATCCCATGTACTATTTTTCTTCAAAGCAGCCATTTCTTCATCCATGACTTTCATCTAGGAATCTACATAACTCATACCAATAGCCTCTCTAACAGTCCTAGGCTCATCAATGTTAGCAATCAAAGCAAAAAAACAACTAGAATCCAACAATGAATAACCAAATATTTCTAGTGAATAATCAATCCTCTATGGTGGCTGCCTATCATGTGTAGACCTCCTGAATTGTTGAGGTTGTGGTTATTCCTCTTCAGATCTTTCAGAGCTTCTAGGGCTCTCCTCATCACCAGGTTCAATAGGAGTACATAGTTCACTTTTCATCAGAGTAAGTGGAACTTGAACTACCTCCTTATTCTGCTTCTCCTCTTTCTCTTGCTACAGCTCAACTATGGAGGGTTTCAACTCCCAAAATATTACACTTTTGCTATGGAGAACCTTCTTGTCATTGGATCCCAAAGATTGTACCCCTTCACACCGACACCATAGCCAATGAGGATACACTTTACTACCTTGTTCTCCAACTTAGACCTCTTTACACTCAAAACATGAGCATAAGCTTCACAACCAAAAACTCTGAGATGTCTCATCGGAGGCTTATTACCATGCCATGCCTCCATGGGTGTCTTTTCAGCAAGAGCTGATGTAGGAGATTTGTTAATCAAATAACATGCAATCGCTATAGCTTCAGCCCAAAACTTTTGTTCAAGACCAACACCACTCAACATACTCCTAGCCCTCTCCATCAACGTCATATTCATCCTCTCCAACACTCCATTTTGTTGTGGGGTGTATGGAGTTGGCCTATGTCTCTCAATCCCGTGCTCCTTATAGAACCTATCAAATTATGCCAAACAAAACTGACCACCATTTCCAGTCCTCAAACATTTAATCTTTCTATAAGTTTGATTTTCAACCAAAGCCTTAAACTCTTTAAACTAATTAAAAACTTCAGTTTTACTCTCAAGGAAATAAACGAATGTCCTATTGTAATCATCTATGAAAGACACAAAATATACAAATTTTCTTAACAAAGGAACATTCACATGACCAAACACATCTAAATGAATATAGTCCAAAACCCCATAAGAGTTACGAGAATTGGAATAGAAAGAAACACGGTTTTGTTTACCATATACACAATGTTCGCAAAAGTTCAACTCAAGATTACAATCATCAAGGCCTTCAACAAGGATTTTATTTTTCAGGGCTTTAAGACCCTTCTCACCAATATGACCGAGTCTTTGGTGCCATAACATTGTCTTCTCTACTGGAAGCTTCATCTCCAAAGCATTTGCACCCTTAGGTACCCAGAAAGAAAAACCATCAGATGTATAAGCAATAGAATTCTTCACTACTAGATCTGATGGTGAGGATGAAGAATCCAAAGGCCTTTTCTTTGGAATATCAGAAGAACTATTGCACTAAATAGTGCATGCATCCAACTTGTACAGAGTGTCGATCTGAACACCCTTAGCCAACACCATAGATCCTCTTGTCATCTTACATCCTCCATTTGAGAAAAAAACCTGCACACCCTCATTACTCAACTTACTCACAGAAAGAAGGTTTCATTCCAAACCCGGGCTATGCAACACACCATCAATCCCCTTCACTCTACCATCAAGGAATCTAATCTTGATTCTTCCATGGCCAACAATCTTCAGATGAGAGTCGTCACCTAGATACACCTTCCCACCATCATACTCTTCATACTTTGAGAACCAACCCCTATGCGAGGTCATGTGGAAAGATGCACCCGAGTTTATTAACCACACATCTTCTAATGCATGTGTTGCCAAGGCTGCGACAAAAGCATCTACATCATCTTGAGAGGATTTTTCAGAGTCATAATTATTAGAGTAATAAGTTATTTCACTTAATTAATTTAATCATATTGGTTAATTAATTAATTCACTTATCACTTTAGTTACTTAAGCTAAACTTTGGCACATTAATAATTAATTATTAATTAATTATTAAGTGTGCACACTAGGGTTTCCTTTTAGGGTTATGCATACATTTCTTTTATAAAGCAATTCATCTCTTGTATTTGCTCAATTCCTGAATATTATTTATTTGCACATCTTCATGCAAATTGCTCTGGCTCTTTCTATTTTTCTCTTGTGGAAGACATTTTTTGGTTTGCATTTTTGATCTTGGATTCTAACATGGTATCAGAGCCTTGATTTGCAAACCCTTCTTAGCTTTTTGGAGAAATTCATTGTAGAGCACATTTGGGTTCCTCAAGGGTTTCATATCTTGAGCTTATTTATGAAGCATTTTGGATCAAATCGGGCATCTCCATTGGATTCAAAATGATGAAAAAAGTCACGATTGGCTTTCATTTCATCAAAATTTTATCAAGGGTTTGATGCAAGCCGTTTTTATTAGAGCCGTTTTCCATTTCTGCTTCAAAAATCTAGCTTCCACTCAGTTGTACAAAAAATGATTTCTCAGTTTTGTAGCCAGGGTTGAAATATCAACTGGGTATCTTTTAGATTTTGTATATCTTGCACAAATCTAGAGAAAATTGTTGTACAAAAAGTGGCGCACATCATTTTTTCTACCGGATGAAGGTTAAAAGAACTATTTTTTTATCTTCTGCTTGCTGGATCAAAAAAATGATTTCTGGGTTTTGTTCTTAGCATCAAAATATTTCTAGGTTTTTGTTATTGTCTACAAACAATGAGTAGATTTTGCAGAAATCAAATCAGAAGTAAAATTTTTTTGCTAGAAAACCTGTTTCCTGTAAGCTAAATTCAACTTTTTTGAAAAATTCATAACTTTTGGCCACAATTCCCATTTTTTGGCAAATGAGATATCAACGGAAAGCTAGTTTCAAGCAATTCACATTGGTGTTGGCCATTTTTTAAGGTTCGGTCCTTTACATAGATCTGAGATCATTTTTATTCATGGAGCTAGATGTGAACATTGGTTTGTGCATGCACTCTTTTTTGTTTTCATGCACTAGGTTTGCATTTTCTCTCTAATTTATGCATGTTTTTCATTCTCTCCTTTTACAATCATGGGGTACATTGTAATAAATGAACCTATATAAAGTTCCACCAGGGAGGTTTCTTGCATAATAAATTGATTAGAGTGTAGTTGCATTGCATGCACTTTGATATCATCTTCATATTGATGACAACTCGCATGAGTTATATTTGGATTATGTAGTTTCTTTTGGCATCATCTTGCTCATAGCTTGACACATTTTGGTTCGCATCGGTTCACATCTCAGATTGAGAGCCTATGGTTAATGATCCTAAATCACATTAGATTCACATCGAGTCACATCTCAGTTTGAGGGCCATTCATTTTATGGTTAATGTTCCAAAATCTTCATGGTACTTGCTCCTATGGATCAGTTTTAGTCACAGTTTGGCATCGACATCGAGATACACATAGCTTCCAAATTCTTTCATCATATCATTCCCTCTTATGGGGGGAATCATTTATTCATCTATTGTTGCTTCATAGATTCCAGGGTTGTTCCAGTTTGTGAGTTTTCTAGTGTTCCTTGGCATCAGGTCTATTGTTGCATTATCATGATTTTGCATGAGTCCTTCAGTGACTCTCATATGGTTTCTTGTAAACAAAAGTATCTTTCCTTGCTTTTCAGATTCAAGATTCTAGTGTTTCTCCACTAGTGTTCTTCCAATGCTTCTTTGCAACAGGTCATCTCATTGAAGGGGGGTTTTGTCTCACTGGGTTTTTTCCTCTTTCTCATTCATTGCATTTGTACATGGGTACCTGATCAGGCCTTGTTATCAGGACCCATCTTTGTTTTCATGCATCTTTTCTTTAGTGTTTTAGCTACTTCCTAAGTTCATCTTAAGGGGGGGTGTTAGAGTAATAAGTTATTTCACTTAATTAATTTAATCATATTGGTTAATTAATTAAGTCACTTATCACTTTAGTTACTTAAGCTAAACTTAGGCACATTAATAATTAATTATTTATTAATTATTAAGTGTGCACACTAGGTTTTCCTTTTAGGGTTATGCATACATTCCTTTTATAAAGCAATTCATCTCTTGTATTTACTCAATTCCTGAATATTATTCATTTGCACATCTTCATGCAAATTGCTCTGGCTCTTTCTATTTTTCTCTTGTGGAAGGAATTTTTTGGTTTGCATTTTTGATCTTCTAGATTCTAACAAGAATCATAGAAATTCTTTTTACCTTTCTTTTTCTTCTCCTCCTTACAATCTTTACATAAATGACCAGGTTTTCCATAGTTCCAACATTTCGCCTTGAACTTGCCAGGAGACTGAGATCTCCCTGAAGATTTTGATATGAAATTATTGTCCTTTTTATAGCCTTTCTCTTTAGGTCTTCCATGAATGGCAAGTGCTTCCTTGCCCATCTTAGAAGATTTTCTTTGCATCTCTTCAAACAAGAGCGATGGAACCACATCATCCATTTTGAAACTGGTGGTGGTACTTCCAATTGTCATAACCAGGTAATCCCATGAGTCTTGTAAAGAACATAACAAAAGCATGCAACAATCCTCATCTTCAATCTTCTCACCAACAAAACCCAACTGAGCAATCAACATGTTAAATGCATTCAGGTGATCTGCAATGGATCCTTCATCTTCCATCTTTAGAGAATATAATTTATTTCGCAGGAATAACTTGTTTACCAAGGATTTAGCCTGATAAACATCTCCAAGCTTCTTCAAAAGAGATTTTTCCTTCTTCTCTTTATGGACATTCAAGAGAACTGAATCAACCAAACAAAGTCTTGGTTATGTACAGGATCATCATGGAAAAAATAGGCCCTTAAGTGGTGAAAAATTTAGAAAAATGAGATTTAGGCAACTTGATGTAAAAATTTAAATAAGTTATCTATATTATTTCAAAAATATGTAAGAATAGAATCCGCAACAAATTGAATGTAGTTTCTAAACTACTAGGTCTAAAAAATAAATCTATTTGGTGAAAATTTGAAGTTCCAATGCAGTAGTACTTAAATTTCAGGGAAAAAATAAGAAGTAGGTGTTTGTCTGACCACCCTAACCACAATAAAATGATAATATTTTTTTATAATATTTTAGATATAGGTAGAGGACTCATGTCTCGATGTGATGCATATTTTTTTGTAATTTTTTTCCAAGTAAATAATTAATTATGAATTTTTTATTACAAATTTTAAAAAATATAAAAACTCGTATGTCTGACCACCTTAACTTGGTCAAAAATTCATGAAATTCATTTTTTTTAATCCTATAGTATGCAAAGCATAGAATGTGACACATGTTTTAGATTCAAAAAATGTGATACCATTTGAAAGCTATAGAAGTTTTTCAATCAACCTATCAATCAAGACTTTAGTCGTAATTCAAATAGAAAATGAATAATAATTATTTATTAAATTCAAAGTAAAGCATAATTTATATTGGTGGAAAGTTGAAAATCTCCTTTAAAAACCTTTTTTGTTTCATCAATTTTGGGTAAAAAAAAGTTGTTAGCCACATACCCTACACATACCCATCATATCACCACTTTTTGGCCCATCATGATCCTGCACATACCCTCTAACCAAACCCTTGGCTTTTCAATCCTTCAGATCCCACTCTTCCTAAGTCGTATTGGTTGGTTTTATTTTGGATGTTCCAGCTCACAGATCTCTATCCACAAGAATATCCTCCATTTTCAACTTCCATAACTTGAAGTTGCTTCCATTAAACTTATCCATCTCGATTCTACTAGATGTGCCTGCCATCCTTTTTCTGCAACAATATTTTGAAATAATTTTGCAAAGACTCCCACTCAAACAAAGATCAATACGAAAAACCCACTACCAACTAGCTAGGCTCTGATACCAACTGAAAAGAAGCAAACGTGTGAAACAATGCTTCCAACACTAATCTTTGAAGGAGAGAGTGCAAATTCATACAAATCTTTAAACTGTTACAATAAAGGAAACACATTCAAATACACACATAAAAGAATAACACCATAATGCACAAATTTACGTGGGGAAAACCTTTCCAAGTAAAAAACTGCACACACCAAAAGCACTGTACTTTGTATTATCAGTAACAACAATTACAATACAATAGTAGCATTAAGCTTCTCCAGGTGTTCACCAATCTTCAACAAGAACTGGGATAATATTGGTAGCTTAATGGTTTCTCAGAAATTATCAAGTTTCAATAATCTACTCAATACACTATAGCATAATAATTATATCTTCAACTGCAATAGAGATCATATCCTCTATCATGCAGCAATATTCGAAACATAACTTAAAGTGTACAAATGAGTTTCATCCAAACACAACAACTAGCAGAGATTTCATAACCACCACTCAAGTGGCAAGCAGTTGACTGCATTGTTAACTTGGACTCTATTTTACTATTATATCTGGTAGTTACAAACAATGTAACCACCTTCATAAATAGTTCCACTACTTAAACCCCTTCATGCGTGATCGGTATGAGTTTAGTTCTCCACTGCTAACAACAAGTTAAAATCTCCTTCATGCGTGATCGGTATGAACTTAGTTCTCCACCACTAACTACAGGTTGAGACACACTTATCTCAACACACTTGATTGTGATTTCCAATCTAAGCATGTAAATATAATAGTGGGGTCAGTTGCTGCTCTGATGTTTTCCATCATAGTTTACCTCCACCAAATTGGATCAAAAGACAAAGGGCTGAGGAGGTAAGATAAACATTATTGCTTTTTTAATGATACTAAGCAAAATATTTTGTACCTAATTCATGTCACTAATGTTTAATGCTAAGGTTTATTTACTTCAAGAATCAATGGTTACTAATTTACGTGGCTACTTTATTATGTCACATTTTTAATAGTATATACATAGTTTTCTAGCGAAGGCTAATTCGTGTTTCTTTCACCATGAAGGGATTTTTTTTTAAGATATTAAGTTAGCATATTTGTTTTAGATGATGTGTTTCTTATTGTAAAGTTCATTAACGATGAAAACAATAATACTTTCCTCTTTCATATAGATTTATTGTATGTACTATAACATAACATGTAACTATTCTATTGGTTGTGTTTGAAAAAATCTACATAAAATTTGAATAAAAATGTATTAGAATTGAATTCTTGATCCATCCTATTTATCTCTAGATCATAATAAAAATTTAATTTTATTATATCTAGAAGAATAAAATTTCAATATGATGTCACATATTTATAATGGAAACAAACAACTCAAGTCTAAATTTGTAACTTGAAACAATTAAGATGTCATATATGTTCTAAATTTTAAAATGATGTATATTAATAAAATACAAAAATAGTGCATTTTATATTTTATTTTTGAAAAATCATTTGGATATATGTTTTTTAAAATTAGCACTAATGTAATTCATAAAAAATTCATAAAAAAATCATAAATGAGTTTCAAGGTTCTTCACTTTTCTCATATCAATTTTTTTTTTTTTATTTAATTAATTTGAAGTCTTAGTGAATGGAAGAATTATTTAGTTTTAATATTTTTTTAATATATATTTAAAGTTAGTTATATTGAAGAAATAAATTTCAATGAGATGTCATTTATTTTTCAACTATTTATCATAAATATTTAAAAAATTATAATCCATTTGAGAGTTATTTTCTCTTTTAATCCATTATATTTTTCTTAAAAATTTTAATCATAATTTATTATAATTTTTAATTTTTCAACTAATCTTATGTTTGAGTAGAATGATCTACTTCTTGTGAATTTAAAAGATACATTAAAAGATAAAATATCTTTAAAAAAAAAAAGGACTTTAAGATCTAAAAGGGACATTTTTAGATTTTAAAAGAAGTTCTAATATGAAAAAGGTGCATGAAAATTAGGGTTTTCTTGTTAGTGTAATTTCATTGTTTTTCTTACAACTTCTTAGACAACAATGGTTATGTAAGTTAATATGTTATAGTTGACATAACTATAACTTCTCTCACTTTATAAATTATGCATGAAATAAATCAATCAAGCATTTGTATTTTGTATTCTATTTTCATTTTGGTATCAAAGCTTCTTTATGAAACTGCTCTAAAGCATATTTTATCTAAACAGAGCTAAGACAAGTTGCTCACAATGATAAAGGTGTCACTAGGCTTGCATTTCATATAAAGCTACATAACATAGCTTTTATCTAAGGTCAGGCATTCAGTATGTAAATGTCTGGTATTTCTTTTGCTATTGACATCAATTTTGTTTTTGTTTGTTTTCTGCAACTTCATTATGGAAAAAGGATCCACCACCAAGCTCCATAGCACGCTTTCCACAATGCTTTGATGCTCCCATGTATAGAATGTGGGTATGTGCAAGATCATCATGGAAAAAACAGGCCCTTAAGTGGCAAAAATTTTAGAAAAATCAGAGTTAGGCAACTTGACGTAAAAATTTGAATAAGTTATCTATATTATTTCAAAAATATGTAAGAATAGAATTTGTAGAAAATTGTAGTTTCTAAACTACTAGGTTTTCTTATAAAAAAAATTATATTTGGTGAAAATTTGAAATTTCAATGGAGTAGTACTTAAATTTCAGGGAAAAAAAGAAGCAGGTGTCTGTCGACCACCCTAACCACAATAAAATGATAATATTTTTTTTTAATATTTAAGATATAAGTAGAGGACTCATGTCCTGATGTGATGCATATTTTTTTGTAATTTTTTTCCAAGTAAATAATTAATTATGAATTTTTAATTACAACTTTTAAAAAATATAAAAACTTGTATGTCTAACCACCTTAACTTGGTCAAAACTTCATGAAATTTAGTTTTTCTTATTTTAATCCTATAGTATGCAAATTATAGAATGTGACGTATTTTTTGGATTCAAAAAATGTGATATCATTTGAAAGCTATAGATGTTTTTCAATTAGCCTATCAATCAAGACTTTAATCATAATTTGAATAGAAAATGAATAATAATTACTTATTAAATTCAAAGTAAAACATATTTTATATTGGTGGAAAGATGAGAATCTCCTTTAAAAAACCTTTTCGTTTCATCAATTTTGGGTAAAAAAAAAGTCGCCAGCCACATACCCATCATATTGCCACTTTTTGGCCCATCATGATCCTGCACATACCCATGTATTGAGATGGTGTTAACAAGTGGTTGATACTCCATGATTCATAATAGACCACTGTGAGCATGCAAAGCATGGATATTCAGGTGTTGAGGTTCATGTGATGCCTATGCAAATGGAGATCATCATTTGTGCTTAGTGAAAAGTGACATAGTATTATGGGATGGTGTGCTTGTTAAGGGATAAGATTGTCTTAGGAATTTTCTAGAAAGAGAGTTTTCCAAAAATTAGAAACAATTTGAAATTGTTTGAGTTCAAAAGAGATTTTTCTAGAAATAAAAAATAGCTAAAAGTTGTTCAAGAAAAGGAACATTATAGTTTTATAATTCTCTACAATACTAGAAGTTTCTAAGATCAATGTTAAATATGCAATTGTTCATGTTGCAAATGTAATGGTGAGTGTATATTGTTGGATTGAATACAATAAAGTTAGAATAATTTCTTCAACTATTCCTCTCTTTAATATTCTATTTTCCCTATTTCTTATTATTATTTTTAGAGTTGTTTTGGGCTTGTTTTTTACATGGTATCAGAGTTGGAGTATTGCTAGATTGATATTTGTTTGAAGGCTGATTTTATTGCTAACATGGGCTCTTCAAATTAAGTTTTTCCTATCTTTGATGGAAGTGATTTTGCAAATTGGAAGACTGCAATCAAGAATGCTTTGAGAGAAAGGGCCCTATGGAGGATAGTGAATAAAAAAATTGGAGAACCCCAAATTGAAAAAGAAAAAGAGTTCTAGAAATACAAGTTGGAGCAAGCTAGAGATATTATTGGAAAAACTTTAAGCCCCAATATCAATAGAAGATTTGTTGATATTGATAATCCAATAGAGGTGTAGGATAATTTAGAAAAATATTATAAATATGCAGATATTGCCAACATGTTTAGTATAGAAGAAAATTTGATGAACTTAGATCCATTTGATTTTGAAAAAATGACTGATTACTTCAATGTAGTTACCTTTTTAAATGCTCAGCTGAAGAAAATAGGTGTTGAATATGCAAAAAAATATTTTTAGTTGATTGCAATGGTTGAAAGTAAGCTTCCCCATCCATACAAGGTATTTAAGGAATCAAGGAAAATGGTTCTTCAACTAAATCCCAATACGTCCTAGCAAAATTTTGATCAATTTTGCAAGTCTGTTTTAGATGAGGAAGTTCAACTTATTAAAAAAGAATATATTAAGAAGAATCATGCATATACAACTAAAAGTAAATTTTCTAGAAATGATGAAAAGAAGAATTGGAAAGGAAAAATAAATTTCAAAATAATGAAGGTTCTAACCATTTTTCTAGAAATGAGGGTGCATAAAAGCAAGTTAGAAGAAAACCCATTATTTGCAGGTATTGTGGAGGTGAGAATCTCATGGAGAAATTTTGTTTGAAGAAGAGGGACAATGAAAGGTAGAAATACAAGACCAAGCAAGAAAGGCTTAAGGGTGTAAAGAAGGAGAGACATAGATTTGTAGCCATATCCCTAAAAAGGCAAGAGAAATCAAATGAGGAGGTAATTGCTACACCCGAGAGTAAATCTAGTGTTAAGGGGGGATACTTTGCTTCAAATTCTAATAAAGAATGGATTTTAGATTCAGGGGCATCATCTCACATGAATGAGGATAGATCTTTGTTTATTGATTTTTATGAAGGGAAGAATTCAGATCAAGAAATTACTATTAGAAATAAAATGAAACTTCCAGTTTTAGGAACATGGACTATTAATGTAACAAATGGGTCTTTGAAAAAAAAATTACTGGTTGAAGGATTAGGCATGAATCTTATTTTAGTATATAAAATAGTTCAAGCTAGATATGAGTTTGTTGTCACTGCTAAACAAGTTATTGATAGAGATAGAAAAGACCCAAGCAATATAATTGATATTGGTAGAGTTGAACATGAAGAGAGTCTATTTAAATTTGTGGGATTTGTTGATGTTGAATACACACTCTTTCATGCTTTTATTGCTTAGAATGATTATATGTCAAAACTTTAGCATGCTATACTTGGAAATATAAATTATAGAAAATTACAAGAGATGGTTAGAATGGATATGGTTAGAGGATTAATAAAAATTTCAGCTTCTAAAGGTGTGTGTGAAGGATGTGTGTTAGGGAAACATCATTTAGATCCTTTTAATTCAAGTAAAGCATGGAGAGCTAATCATCTGTTGTAACTCATTCATAGTGATTTATGTGAACCAAGCTATCCTTCACTTTTAGGTTCCAGGTACCTTCTCACTTTTATTGATGATTACAGTAGGACAGTATGGGTTTATTTTCTTGAAAGGAAAAATGAAGTATTTGAATTTTTTCAAAAGTTTAAGGCATTAGTTGAAAATCAAAGCGAGAAAATAATTAAATACTTAAGGACGGATAATGGGGGTGAATATTGCAATTATGCATTTGAGTCATTTTGTGAAAATTATGGTATTAAGGTGCAAAGAATAGTTCCTTATACACCTCAACAAAACGAGGTTGAACTAATGAATAGAACTCTTTTAGAAATGGCTCATTGTATGTTGCATTTTAAAATTTCGCATAATAAATTTTGGGGTTTAGTTGTTTCTTGTGCTGAATATATTGTGAATAGAATCCCCACCAAAGCCCTCACAAATATCACCCCTGAAGAAGCTTGGAGTGGTAGAAAGCCCCACATTGGGTATTTTAAAGTATTTGGGTGTATTGCTTGGGCACACATTCTTGATGAAAAGAGGGAAAAAGGTGAAACCACAATTGTGGTTTACAATTGAATTGAGGAAGGAAAATCTTTTTTTTTTAGATGTCACTAGCTAAGGGGGTTTGCTCAAACTATCATGTTTGAATGAACCATTCAAGACATTTGGTCAAACCATATGTTGGACCGAACCATTATTAGGTCAACGCAAAAACTAATATTTTAAGCGGTTCAAAACCCCTTTGAATTAGGGCTTTTTAAAAATCTCTCCCATCACTATCAAATGAATTGAAAGTGAACAAAAGAGCGACGTGAACGTGAACAAGGCTCCAAATGGCGAACGCCATAATCTGGGAGTTCAACGGGACCACCATTTCAACGTGCACCGCCATATAAAGGTTTGATATCCATAGCTAGGTTGGTATTGTTATTTGAATCCTCCATATGAATCTATTTGTTTAAAAAAAAACTCCCCTAAATGACCATTTTTACTGCTTTGTAATTCCTGTGCAACAATATATGTCAAAATTACCCATTTCAAAAATAAGATGTCAAAACTGGTTTAGAAAGATTAAGCCATCATGTGAGAAACCCATTTTTCTAATTCAAATTAATACAAATTGGTGAAGGATGTAGAATTTGGCTTTACAATTGTGAATTGAATTTGCTTGAAAGTTTCTAAAGCCTTTTAAACAAAACACATTTTTTAAAATTTGGATTTACAACTGTCAATTGCATTTGCTTGAAAGTTTCTAAGGCCTTTTAATTTGGATTTACAGCTACCAATTGCATTTTCTTGAAAGTTTCTTAAGCCTTTTAATTTAGATTTACAACTGCCAATTGCATTTGCTTGAAAGTTTCTAAAGCCTTTTAATTTAGATTTACAACTGCCAATTGCATTTGCTTGAAAGTTTCTAAAGACTTTTAATTTGGATTTACAGCCAAAAATGAATTATAAACTCTTGTAAAATGAAAACTAAATGAAATAACTTGCAATATTTAATTACTCCTCTGAACTTACAACGAAATTTGCACTTACAATCAAGTCAATTTACATAACTTTTGAGAACAATAAAAACAATATTATTATCAAAAAATATTATGAATCTAAAGCGAATGGTGCTATAAGAACCACCTTAGAATTACAAACCTTGTGGCTAAGAGACCACTTAAAGCTCAAACAAGAAAGCATTGTAAGAGCCACCCAAATAGAAACTAAGTGAAGTTCAATTACAATCTGGATGTGGAATTTTCCATGACTAGTTTTGAGGATTCCATAGACTAACTAGCTATGGAAATTAGGGGGTTTCCATCCTCCAATACCTCATGGTAGACAAACAGGGTGTCCAATATATTGGAGTAAAATTAATGGATAAATAAGCATGTCTTCTCTCAAAACCTATCTTGATTAAATATGTAATTTTCAAATTCTTTTATTTCCCTCTAAACTACATGTACAAATAATCCTTGGTCAACACCCTAATTGAAATGATCAACTTATTAGATAACACCTACAACCCCATCATTAATTTTTAAGTAAACATTTACACTTCCATAAGTTACTTTCCCTAAGCCCATAGTAAGTGAAAATGGGCATACATGACAATATGAAATCATATGACTCACCATGTTCTCTATTCTTAGGATTTTGGAGTATATCAAAATATCCAACCTATATAATTTCATTGTCAATCTCAACCAGTCTTTGTTTCAACTTCCAAATCATCCACACAATCCTCCCTAAAATATTCAATATATGTGAAACATAATTATGAGGAAGATACAAATAATCCTTGACATAGCTTTTTGTATCAAAGGATAATATGGTTCTATAATTTTAAACTATTTCCAATTTTGAAATCAAAATACAATCAATTATCTATTTAATCTCAATAATCGTAATTTTAAGGCAAACATAAATTACTTGAATCTTTTTAAGTTCTCTCATTAGATTCTACTTACTCTAACTTAAATTTAAAAAACAACATTAAAATCCACATAACAAATTTCAAGGACATAATATTATTACAATATTATTTAAAAATCTAATTGTAATGAACATGTTATAGTAATAAATATTCAAATTTTAAATCTATGAAAAAATATAACCAAATGATCCTTAGTTTTCATATATCATTTGTGATGAGATTGTTGAATATTATATTTTTTTAGGCCAATCTTTAGGCACTAATTGACCATTGTTAAAATGATCCTTTAAATTTTATTCATTTTTTTTTTAGGATTATAAATTTTTACAATTTCTATTAAACCAAACTCAAAATAATGGTATAGATTAAGATTCTTGTCTTTATCCTACATTTGGGTCATGTTTGAATAGATTTACTATCATATTTAGAAGTTTTATTTTGTTATTATATATTTTTTAACATATATAAAATGTATGGTTGGATTAGTGAGATGTTATAACAATTATACATTATGAAGTCAAACTTTATTAGATTGATTCCTAATAAATTAGGAATAACGATTAAATTTATAGCTTTATGCAATCTATAAGTATAAATAGCTTGATGGTAGAAACTTTATACATATAAAAATATGATAAATGTGTGATTATTTTTCTTTCCAATCTATAAAAAATTTATGTGCTTGGATATATAATTGAGATGATTCACTCATAATACATAATGATAAAATTCATCATCATATGGAGTATTTTATATTATCTTCCATTAAATTCATCCTTTTTATGAGATTCTTATGGAATATTGATATTCTAGTGTGAATTCTTAATTTTAGACATATCTTAACTAGATAAATTTAGGTTCAATGAAGGCATTAGAACATTTTTTTCACTTACATAATCCTATCTTGAAGTTCATTTATGTTAACAACTATTAAATTAGATATTTTTATCCCCAATTATTTTCAAATAATTTTACACTAAACAACCATTTAAGGATGCTATGTTATAGATTATAGTTGTCTTCCAATTATTTATAAATTGTTCAACCCTCTCATGGTATAAATAATTTTACATTCAGAAACCATGTCTAAAGTAAATTATATACCCAACCTCTTCCCCTATTTAACACACTCATAAACCTTGCTACTAATCTCATTCGAAGAGGTGGAACAACCAATCTTAGAGGGATCCTCATCCGTGGGTTTTTTTATCATTGTTCTTGACACTGAGATCCACCACATGTTTAGGTGGTTATCAATAGAATTATTCATTTTAGCAAACATAGGAGAGACAAGGGAGCCATCAAGCTAGGCTCTAGTACTATTCTAGAAATAGTAGAACTAGAAGCTAGAATCCTAATAATGATAGCCTTTGGATAATACACAAGTTTTCCTTTTGAAGAGATTGGGGAACACTTATTGGATGGGTTTTATTTCCCCTTCACCACATTTTGATTACGATTAATAATTGAAATAATAAAATTCTCAAATTGGTATAAGAAACAAATAAACCCTTGGTGGAGGGGAGCTCATTTTTTTCCCATGTGCAACTCTAATAATAGATATCTTAAATTACATGAGTAAATGAAAAGGGAAGCTAACAAGTCACATGCATCTAAGATTATTTATAAGATAAAAGTGATAGGATAAACAACATTTATAGTTTCCTTCTAGGATGAAATAAATAATCAAGTAGAAACATTTATATACTTGTGAGGAAATCATCTATATGTTCCTTCCTCTTGTATTTACTTTCTTTATGAGACTTCAATTCCTTCATGGTAAACCACTTGTAGTAGCAATACCTTCCTCAATGGCTTTAAAGGTTAACCTTCTTACTTTTTAACCAAAATTTTAATAACATTCAATTTTGTGTAATTTTTGGAGCACTATTATCATTTTAATTCAAAATAATGTAAGAAATTTATATAAATTAAAAAATTAAAAAATACTAAAATAATAGTTTTAAATTAATTGAAAACATGGTTGGACCCCTCTAATTTTGTGGAACTATTTCTTAAAAGCTATTTTAGTTGAATTTTATATAATAGGCAAAGGAAGCCGCATATGGCATTAAGACCTTCCTTGATGGTCTTTACTAGGGAATTTTTAATTTCATTCATAGGTCTTGAGGTATTTTAAACATAAGTTGTGTTTGAAAAAAGGTATTTGGTACAAACTCCCAAAAAAATCAATGTTATATGTTTATGCTATTAACACATGAAATTTTGGGCCTTAAAATAGCCACATCACCCCCATATTTTAATACAAATGAGACATTGAGGGTTTATGTCACTTATAATAGATCTACAATTATTTTATATATCTACAATTATTTGATATAGCTCCATTTAGATCAATCCATATATCCTAATTTCTATCAAATCATAAGGTGTCAATTTCAATAATTACACAGTGAAGCATACGATTTTTCATTTGCTAGTAGAGGGTTATCTTATTATGCCATTGAAATAAAATATAGGTCCTCAATACTTTTCATCTTTATTTTCCATCATTACATTGAACCTTATAAGGGACATCTTCATTGGTAGTCATCTAATGCATAAAGACAAATAATGCCAAACTTAAGCCAAGTTAATTTTATAAATAACTTAAAATAATTTATAACATGGGTAAACACTAGAGTCAATTGCATAATCTATCATATACTTATCAATCAAATTTCATATCATGTCTATTATTCTAATGACTAGCTTCCAAATAAAAGCATCCTTCTAAATAAATTAAAGTGCTCAATTATGGTTACATGTTACCAATTTTACTTCTTGTAAAATAATATAATCAATAGACTCATAAGATCTTCTAAACATACAATCAATAGCTCTCTTGCTAAGAGATTCTTTACCTTTTACATTTAAACTATTAAAATTCATAATTAACCATGGTAACACTTAATATAGTCTATTAATAAAAATATAAAGCCTTCATTTCCTTCCTCTTTTGGGAGACTTGGATCTACAACCAATTATGTGCATCATTCCATCTTTCATTAATCATTTGGAACATCAAGGATTGATCATTGTGCATCATTATACAAAGCTAGTCCATTATATCTAGTTGTAGAATTTGTATAGGCAACTGTTTAATTTTTAAAATGTAAGAATTGATTTATTTTACTATAATATCCAAGAAATTTATAAAAATAAGAGTAATAAAATAATTATTAATATTATCTAAATGAGTAAATATAACCATATTTTCATATGGATGATTTTATATTATCTATAAGATTTGAGATAATAGAAAAAATATGTACAAAGATTAAATCTTCATTTTCTCCTATTCTTTCATTATTTCTTTCTTTTTGTACTAGGGTTAAATCTTCATCTAGGTTTGTTGTGTACTTATAAGAAACCTTTGTTCAGGTTAGTATCATGTTCTTGTACATTGTATGGTAACTTTCATGATAAATATTATGTGCATGTGTCCCTTCCTCCTATCAAATTTTCTTTATGGATATGATGAAGTTTATTTCTAATTTTTTGGTTTCCTCCTTATCAAAATATTACTTTAATAATTTAGAAATTATATTTACAAGCTTATCATCTCTCTCATTTTCTTCTCTTAGTTGTACCTTCAATAATGACTAAATTGATTTTACATGACCACCAATGTTAAGTAACGATGCTTTCCCTTTATTACTAGTTGTAGGAAATAAATCTTAGATGCAACCTTTATCAATATTTTTTAAGTCTTTAATGGCACATTTTGTACTAGAGTGCACACTTGTAAATTTAAAATTTAGAACTGTTTTAGATTATGTTTTGTGTGCAATCTAGTAATTTGAATGTTTTGATTATTAAAAACTAGATAGATGTTGAATGTTTTTTTGTTAATGGTATGAAAATATTATTGATGAGTGGATGAATTATTAGAACTATTTTAGATTTCTATTCCCTATTTCTAGATATATTATTTACCAAGGTCTCATTGCTCCTTTAGGTGTACATACACATATAACATGGAAAATGCAAATGTTCCATCTCCAGAATTTTTTTTGCAAATACCACTAATGAGATTAAGAAATTGAGAGACTCATTAGCACAGGGTGCAAACCTAGGGATATATTCTGAACCATGCATGTCAATATTACATAGTCTAGAAAAACTAAGAGATGAACTTGAGAGGACTAGTGCATTTTCCCCAAATAGAGTAACCGCTATTCTTCCCTGCATGCAGTAAGAAGTACATGGTGACATTCCCCTTAAACAAATACAGGATAGTGTGACCAAAGAAATGATAAAAAACACTTGTTTTCCATAAATTATCAAAATGTGCATAAGTTTAGGGGATACCAGGTCACTAGATGTGTCAATTGTGTTATGGCCTCATTGATCTACCCATGATTTCTCACAACACATGGTCAATACCCAAACAATAACCAGATCCATTGTATTTTGTTCAACAATTGTATGTTGAGGTCCATTTGGGCCTCAAAGTCAACTACCTGGACATTCCACCATATGTTGGTCAAGGGTGTGGTAGGATTGCCAATAGGTCCACCTATCGTCGAGTAGATAGACCAGCCCCAGTGTTTAGGGTATTGGTTGACGAGAGGTCTCCTTCTCTCACCCCAGCTCTAGCCCCCATAGCAGATGAGGTTGTCGTTGCTTCCCAAAAGGAAGCAATTGACATTGTAGGTGACATTGCAGCTACCACCACTAGGATATCTACTGATTGTGTAGGTCATTATTTGATGTCTAGATGTTCCCGATCCATGTCATTTTCAGCACAATGGACCACCATGGATCCTTATATAGTGGCAGGTATCCCTACTCCCACAGAGCTTGAGGCACTTACAGGAGATATGGCATGCAAGACTTTGCATTGTTTGGCTAAGGACCTCTTGGAGGCATATGCATTCATTGCATCAGACTGTGGGATCGATGTAGAGCATGTTAGAGATCATTTGGGATGTGAACCTCATTCAATTCTAGGATCCCATCACTCTCAGCCCAACACTAGTGCACGTCAGGATCCACTTACAAATGATTCGGCAGCTACATAGATTATGGGTTTTATTGAGATGTTGATCTATTTTGGCTCTTCATCACCGATGCCATCTCACCTACATAGTCCTCTTCACTCATCATTTATGACACGACATGGGATAGATCAGATGGATGTAGATGTTGGTTCATCTCTTGACTGTATAGTTGATATGGTGGAGGTGACCATTCAGAGGACTCAGGTCATCCGATATCAGATGATGTGCATGTATGTGTGCATGTGCATGTTTCAATTCCTTTTTAATTATTTTTAAATTTTAGTTTTAATAACTAGATATTCATGTACTGATATATATGTATATATATTGTAGGTGGACATACCTCATGTCACTCCTAGCCTTGTTCCTCCAGATCGTGTACATCGATGTGACTCTGTGGATGAATCTCCTGCCAGTGGACATGTGGGTTTTAAATTTTTATATATACACATGTATATGTATGCATAGATTTAGATAGATATTTAAAAATATACAACTACATTCTTAAAAATAACTTTCATAAAATTTATTTAATATAAATTATATGTATTTAACACATTTTGTACACAATTTTATTTGCAGGGCTCAACACATCCATCAGAGTAGGATCATTCTCATTCAGATGGTCGTTCGACTAGGAATCAACATTCATATTATGCCCTGCACTAGATTTATGATCTTTACTACATGTATTTTCTTAAGAAAGAATATCACTTTTATATTAGTGATGATAAATAACATGACATGCTTTTTGTTCAACATTGCTTTACAAATTTTTTTTGAGAATTTGAGAAGTAGGGATGTAAAATTTGAAAAACATTTTGTATGGTCAGATGGATGTGCGACACAATTCAAATCTTCAAGGCCATTCTATGCACTTTGTAGATATCATAAAATCTACAAAATACCACATGTTTGGAGTTTTTTTGAGAGTGGGCATGGAAAGGGTGAGCATGATGGAGCAGGAGCTTGCATCAAACGAGCTTTAAGAAAGCATCAAATGAGTTATCTAGAAGATCGTATAGACAATGCACATGATGTTGTTGAATGATACAAGAAACACTTTGCATCGAATGTGGTCGACACATCTTTGAGAACAAACTGACACATTCCACATAGAGTGTTTTGGGAGATATCAGGTATGTATAAGGTACATTTTCAAAAATTTGAATTTATTTAAATTTAAAATATATATATATACATGTTTGTTCACATAAATTTGTTGTTTTACATGTATCTAGGTGTGGATAGAAGATCAATGGATGGATGCAAGAGGGTAGAAAAAAAAGATCTTTGCATTGTGTTAGGAGTTCAGATAGTCACCATGGATGGACATTACACACAAGGGATTACTCTTGTTTTGGCACTGGGTGCATTGCAGGAAACTCTGATCATGCATGCAACAACCAAGAACTTGGATATGTTGGTAAACGGGATATGGTGCCACCAATTGTTTCAGAAACATATGATGAAAATGAGGAAGAAAGATTTGAAGATATTCCTTTGTTTTCAATTGATTATGACCATATTTTCAGATTGGTTAGAAAGGGTACATGTGTAAGTTTTCAATAATTTAAATATTATATATATCTAGTTAATGATCTTTAAAGTCTAGAGACATTTCTTATTTTTTTAGAGTTTTTTTGTGTAAATTTAGTGTACAGAAGATGTTTTTGTAGTCATAGCAGAGCCTGGAAACATTGAAGGTGTTAGCTATTATTTATTGCGTTGCATAGAAGAGAGGAATAAGCTAGCACAACCTAAAACAAGTGATGGAATGTTATTTCCCACAGGTGAGTTTGAATTTAAAATTATATATACATTGTGTTCACATGTGCACATTGCATTATACACATTAAATATATATTGTACAAACCTTGAGCACGAAAATTTTGTACACATTCATATGTCTTACCTTAGGTTCATGTTTACCATGCAAGTTCTGCTATAGTGCAAGGGACATATCTAAAACAAGTCAAAGTTGTTCAACATGGGATTCATTTTGTTGACTATCAACCTGATAACAAGATATATCAATACAGTCACTTAATAATTGCTACCACCCTACATCTTCATGCAGTTCCACATGCATGTGGCAGAAGAAAATGGAGACTAGATAGTGATGATCATCAAAAAATTCTACATGTTATTGAAGAGTAGGCTGAACCAGAATATTTGACTTAGATTATATCCATTATTTTCAAGTTCACTTGTAACCCTATACATGTTCAAGTGAGAACTTATAGTAACTTGTACATAGTTGTAAATCATTTTGCGTAAATTACAATTATATGTACATATTTGTTCCATGGAATTATTAAGTTCAAGAATCTTTGATAGCATCATCTCTCACTTTTTTTGCTTGCATGTAAACCCATATATATGCTTTCAATACTTATTTGAAACCTAGTGAAGTTTTTTAAAATCATTTTTCCTAAATTACAATTATATACAACTTATATATTTGTTTCATGGAATTCTTAAGTTCAAGAATCTTATATACAACTTATATTTTTTCCATCGAATTGTTCCATGGGAAATTATGTAAAATTTAAAATTAAGTATTATCTAATTATAAAATTATTGCACACATATTTAAAACATAAATCAATGCAAATAAAAAAATAAAGTTGTCATCAATTTAATTCACAAAAAATACCGCAAATGGAAATAGAATGTTCCCCTCTACCCTTAACCTCTACCCTCTACCCTTAAGCCTTAAACCCTTAAACCCTCTACCCTCTACCCTTAACCCTTAAACCTTAAAACCCTCTACCCTCTACCCTCTACCCTTACACCCTTAAACCCTATACCCTCTACCCTTAACCCTTAACCCTTAAACCCTCTACCCTTTACTCTTAACCCTATACCCTCTATCTCTCTCCCACTCTCTCTCTCTCTCTCAAGTATCTCCCTCCCTACGCTCACCCTCTCTCGGGTCTCTCTCTCTCACTCACTCCCATGAGCTCCCCTCTACTCTCTACTCTCTATCTCTCTCCCACTCCCTCCCTCTCTCAAGTCTCTCCCTCCTACCCTATCTCCCTCTCCCCTCTACCCTTAACCCTTAAACCCTAAACCCTTGTACCCACTACCTTTTATCTCTCTCCCACTCCCCCCTCTCTCTCTCAAGTCTCTCCCTCCTAGACCCACTCTGTCTCTCTCTCTCTCACTCACTCCTATCTCTAGATCCCATCTACCCTCTACTCTTAAGCCTTAAACCCTTAAACCCTCTCTCTCTCACTCACCCACTAATTCTATCTCAAGCTCCCCTTTACCCTTAACCCTTAAACCCTTCTACCATCTACCCTTTATCTCTCTCCCACTCCCCCCTCTCTCTCTCTCAAGTATCTCCCTCCTACCCCCTCTCCCTCTCTCCCCTCTACTCTTAACCCTTAAACCCTAAACCCTTGTACCTTCTACCCTCTATCTCCCACCTCCCTCTCTCTATCTCAAGTCTCTCCCTCCTACCCACTCCCTCTCTCAAGTCTCTCTCTCACTCACTCCTATCTCTAGATCCCTCTACCCTCTACCCAAGTAAGTAGGTTAAACCCTTAAACCCTCTCTCTCTCACTTCAATCCTTGTCTTGAGCTCCCCTCTAGCCTTAAACCCTTAAACCCTCTCTCTCACTCTCTCTCACTCCTATCTCGAGCTCCCCTCTAGCCTTAAACCCTTAAACCCCCTCTCTCTCACTCACTCACTCCTTCTATCTCAAGCTCCCTCTACCCTCTACTCTTAACCCTATACCCTCTATCTCTCTCCCACTCCCTCCACATCTCTCTCCCAAGTCAATGATATAGGCCTTCTGTAAAATTTTCCAGCCATAGTTGCCATTCTCTCCAATTGAAAAAATCCATGTAGACATTAAAATAAACATAAGAATAGTTAAAGAATACCCATAAGCACAAAACTAACGAATCTTCAACTTCACTACTCAAGTGGTTTAAAGCATGAGAACAAAATAACCTTCTATGTCTCTAAATCTTATACAGTGTATGATACGAAGCAATTTCATCATGGTGGGAAAATCACTGCACTAAAAATATTTCTAGAGAGAATAAAATCCAGGAGGTACGTAGGGTTGTAAATACATTAGAATCAGAATAGGTACAACTAAAAAAGGAGTGACTCATAATCCTTTTAACCATAGTTTACATTTGAGAATACAAAAATATGGAATATGCATCATCAAATTAGTTAGGCTGTGCAAACGGACCTCATCTTTCAACCAAATATTCTCAATATGTAGTTGCTACTCTTGAAGACTAACTTCTACAATAACAACAGGTCCTCCGCAGTTGGTGCATATGGGATTTCTCATGGATTCTTTAATTGCCATGTTCTCCAAGAGAAGCTTCTCATTATCTTGCCTGAGGAGAGTGTTTTCATGACGCTCGTGTTGAGCCTAAAAATTCAAGATTTGAAAAGCCACATGATTAGAAAAATTTAAGGAATAAGGCATGAATCCTTAAAGTTCATCAATTTTGCAACATTACTACAATTTTTTTGTCATTTTCTTAATCCCCAAATACTTTCATCTGGGTTCACTGATTCTAGAACTAGAACTTAATATGGCATGGTGCAAGCCCCAATTTCTTACTCAGAAGCTGCCTTTGCTTCTCATCTAGGTGAGGGAACTCTTTGAAAATCTTGTAGCAAACCAAAAATAGGAATAAAGTCAGAAACAACAATTCTCAATGGATGAGAAGTATTGAATTGTTTAGTGAAAAAAGGGCATACGCTTCCATCTCCTAAATCTGCTGAGGATTATGCATGTGATAGTGCTTCTTTTTGGAATGGTTATCTTCTTTCTCATCACTAGATCCATTCCCTTCCATGTTTTCACTACTAGACCTGCTCTCATACTCTTCATCTCTCTGTCTCCCAAGCTTAGACTCTCCATCGCTGCTACCAAACATGTCTCCTTTTCCTTCCAAGCTACTTGTCTGTCTAACAATGCCCATCATAAATATATACTCACTTATATCTATAAACAAAAAAAATTCCCATAAGAAAATAAAATTAATACACATTTCCACATCAATACCCATATTTTTATGATTTTCGGTTGAAGAGACAACCTACCAGCGTCAAGGAGAGCTTGGGTGTGGATTTGTAGATGTTCATGTTCATATTAGACCTTGGTTGAGGGGAAATGAAGCAAGGCTATGCCATTCCAATATTGTTAGATGAGATCTCAAAGAAAAACATTTTTTTTTAATCGTTCCTACCCTCAAGTAAACTACCCAATCCAAAATTCATCCCAAAATGCTTTTCAGTCGTTTCTAATCCTGATGCTATCATGGCATTGGAGGAGTCATCTACATGCCCATTCCTAACCTATTCTAATGCTAATATTATTATAATATATTATAATAATAATATATAATTATTATTATTATTATAATATAAAAATTATATAATTAAAAAGTATATAATTTAAATTTATATTAATATCATATATTATAAAATAAAACTATTAAAAAATGGCAAAAAAAAATAATAATAATAAAATTGATTCATGTCAGGGTGTTCGACCGAACACATTAAGTAGGTTCGATCGAACCCTCTCGAAATACATTTTAAAATGGTTCGGTCGAACCCATGTTCGACCGAACCATAGTTCGACTGAACCACCCTTTTTTCACCTTCTCCCTCATGGGCACCAAAAATGTCTAAAATTTTGCACTTTGAAGCTCGATTTGAGAATGAAAATGGAGGAGACTTCACAAACCCAACTGGTATTAGATAGCCCTCAGAACGAGCTATCCAACGAATATAATTTTCATATGTTTTAGTTTTATTATCTATTTGTTTTTAAAGTTTTATTAAATATAGGTTTTTCACTGAAAATGAAGCTCTTTGTTCTGCACATGTGGAAAAAAAAGATTATCAATTTTTTTTTTTGAAAAATATGAGTACACCAGATATTGGAGTCCTTGATCCAACAAAAAAAAAAAAATCGATACATACAATAAAAGTTACGCGTTATACGGTCGCGCTATGTCTGAATTGTAATTGGTTTGACTTTGAAACTCATTAAAGAAAAAATATTAAATAAAAAACTATCTAATGAAGTGGAAGCACTAGATATCAGAATTAAAAATCTAAATTCAAAAGAATTATAATTTTATCCTTCATGGAAAAAAAGTTATGCATTATACGGTGTGCGTCACTTTTTAAAAATGTTGTTTTCTGAAAAAAAAAACTAGTTTTCATGGGAGATGGAAAAAGAAGTGCAATCTGATTCCAAAAATTTTGAAAAAAATATTTTTAGAATCTAAAGACAAAATGTGATGAGACTCTAGTTTGCATCATCTTCAAATTCCTCATGGTTTAGCCACTATAGGTGCCTAAAAATGAAGATTTAGTTAACAAAAATTATTTCAGTGTCCAGTTTGGCCAAAAATTGTAAACCACTATTGTGGGATCACCCAAAAGTTAGAAAAAAAGAGTCATATGTGTTTATTTATGGGTTATAGTGAAGAATCAAAGGCTTATAGGCTATATGATTTTACAACAAACACAATCTTTGTTAAAGTAGAGATGTAAATTTTGATGAGAATTCACAACTTACAACCACTTCCTCTTACTCTACAACAACAAATGCCTCTCATTTTTCTCATATTTTAGAAATAAATGGAGACTACATTGATGAGGATGAGGTGTGCACTACTAATACTATTAGAAATGAAACATCTAATGCTTGTAATCAACCATTTTCTGTAGGCAGTGATGATGAAGAAGTTGACTTTTCAGCTAGACAAAAGACAATGAGTATTGAAGAAATATATAGGAAATGCTCAAAGATCTAAGGAAGGAATGGTAGTGCACTCATGGCCAAAGTATTACAAGTAAATGACCCAACCTCATATGAGCAAGCTAGAGGGAAGAAATAATGGGAGCAAGCCATGAAAGAGGAATATAATGCATTGTTAGAGAATAAAACTTGGGAACTTGTGCCTGCCCCCAAGGTAAGAATGTTATTGGTTGCAAATGGGTTTACAAAATAAAATTTAAATCAGATGGTGCTATAGAAAAATTCAAGGCTAGATTGGTTGTTAAGGGGTTCAATAAAAAAGAGGGTGTTGATTATGAAGAAACATTTTCTCCTGTCATTAAAATGAATATAGTTAAAATTATTCTTTCTTTGGTTGCAATTCTTGGGTGGCATGTTCATCAAATGGATGTCAAAAATTATTTCTTAAATGGAGATTTATATGAAGAAATATATATGGATCAACCACAAGATTTTGTAGATTAGCAACATCCTAATCTTGTTTTCAGATTAAAGAAGTCACTTTATGGACTTAAATAAGCACCAAGAGCATGGAATGAGAAGATTGGAAGGTATTTTCGGCTTCATGGGTTTAAAATATGTAAATCAGATCCAAATCATTATGTGAAGAGAGTGTGAAATGAAATTATTCTTGTTGTAGTTTATGTAGATAATTTACTCATAGCTGGACAAAATATTGGGTTAATTAATGATTTGAAATCAGATCTTAAAGGGGCATTTCATATGAGTGATTTGGGTGAACTAAATTATTTTCTTGGCTTGCAAATTAGTAGGCTTCGTGATGGGTTGTTTATCTCTCAAAAAAAAATGTTTTGGATCTTTTAGAAAAATTTAAAATTCTTGAATGCAAGCCAACCCCTACTCCTTTTCAATATGGAGTTAAGATTACTAAGGAATGTAACTCCAAGAAGGTCGATGCTACTTTATATAGATAGCTTGTTGGCAACTTGGTTTATCTAACCCATTCAAGACCAGACATTTGTTTTGTAGTCAATATGGTATCTAGATTTATGCAGGAACCTGATGCAGCACAAAGGGTTCACCAACTACACAACACAATTTAAGTCTCTTAAATCAAATTTCCAACCTTTAAAAACATAGCACTTGGAACTCTCACACAATCTCTTTGTTTTCCTTGTAGGTTTGCCAACTCAGTTTTTGGACTTATCTTGAAAAAATTCATCACACCACCAAACCAACTACATTTTTTGACACCCTTTAAGACCTACAAAAACATGTCTCAAAACCCCATAGGGTTACCTTGTAACATACCCTTCAATAAAATACTCCTACGCTGTCCACCTTGGCCAATTAGGCCTAATTTCTAAAGAAAATACACTCCAAACTCTCTGCCATTCACAAAACTCAATGGATAGTCCCTTGACAGACCTCAAAACCACTAAATCAATAGGTTTTACCCTCTAATGCTTTGATCTAAATGCCAAACTAAAAAATCCTTACTCTAGGCTTCCATTCTCTTGAAATAAGGAAGGTTTTGGGTATGTGTAGGATCATCATGGAAAAAATAGGCCCTTAAGTGGCAAAAAATTCAGAAAAATCAGAGTTAGGCAACTTGACGTAAAAATTGAATAAGTTATCTATATTATTTAAAAAATATGTCAGAATAGAATCTGTAGAAAATTGAATGTAGTTTCTAAACTACTAGTTTTATTTAAAAATAAATAAAATCTATTTGGTGAAAATTTGAAATTTCAATATTGTAGTACTTAAATTTCAAGAAAAAATAAGAAGTAGGTGTTTGTCTGACCACCCTAACCACAATAAAATGATAAAAAAAATTATAAGATTTTAGATATAAGTAGAGGACTCATGTCCCGATGTGATGCATATTTTTTTGTAATTTTTTCCAAGTAAATAATTAATTATGAATTTTTATTACAACTTTTAAAAAATATAAAAACTTGTATGTCGACCACCTTAACTTGGTCAAAACTTCATGAAATTCAAATTTTATTTTTTAATCTTATAGTATGTGAAGCATAGAATGTGACACATGTTTTGGATTCAAAAAATGTGATACTATTTGAAAGCTATAGATATTTTTCAATAAGCCTATCAATCGGACTTTAGTCGTAATTCAAATAGAAAATGAATAATAATTATTTATTAAATTTAAAGTAAATCATAATTTTATATTGGTGGAAAGTTGAGAATATCCTTTAAAAACCGTTTTCGTTTCATCAATTTTGGGTTAAAAAAAAGTCGTCATCCACATACCCATCATATTGCCACTTTTTGGTCCATCATGATCCTGCACATACCCTTTTATGAAACTATACATTCCTAGCCTCCAACCACCCTAAAAAATCTCCAAACACTACCATATATGTCTGCACAAACTCAACAAACCTTCATACAACCCTTATTAATGTAAATTCATCAATACCTTGCTTGAAAGCACCATTCCTTCATTCAAAACTCGAGGTGTTCACAACAAAGACAACAAATTATCTCCTACATAAAGTCTTCCCTAACCCCAAATCCTTATTTAACATTGAAAGCTACCTAAATACCTTCATTTCAATAAGTTTCAGATAGACCCACCAAAGGAAATGGCAGCAAATGCATATTCTTGTGCTTCAAACCCCAAAATAGGGTTATAGACCCGCTTCCAGTAAAATCACCATAAAAATCTCAAATCTTCATAAAATTCAATCAAACTAAGTGAAAAATGATGATACTCCATTCCTTTAACAAATCCAATGGCTTCCTCTGGGTATGTGTAGAATCATCATGGAAAAAAAAGGTCCTTAAGTGGCAAAAAATTCATAAAAATTAGAGTTAGGAAACTTGACATAAAAATTTGAATAAGTTATATATATTATTTAAAAAATATGTAAGAATATATAATCTGTAGAAAATTGAATGTAGTTTCTAAACTACTAGGTTCATTTTAAAAAGAAATCTATTTGGTGAAAATTTGAAATTTCAATGGAGTAGTACTTAAATTTGGGAAAAAAATAAGAAGTAGGTGTCTCGACCACCCTAACCACAATAAAATGATAATTATTTTTATAAGATTTTAGATATAAGTAGAGGACTCATGTCTCAATGTGATGCATTTTTTTTTGTAATTTTTTCCAAGTAAATAATTATGAATTTTTATTACAACTTTTCAAAATATAAAAACTCATATGTCGACCACCTTAACTTGGTCAAAATTTCATGAAATTCATTTTTTTAATCCTATAGTATGAAGCATAGAATGTGATGCATGTTTGATTCAAAAATGTGATACCGTTTGAAAGTTATAGATGTTTCCAATCAGCCTATCAATTAGGACTTTAGTCATAATTCAAATAGAAAATGAATAATAATTATTTATTAAATTTAAAGTAAAGCATAATTTATATTGATGGAAAGTTGGGAATCTCCTTTAAAAACCCTTTTTGTTTCATCAATTTTGGGTAAAAAAAAGTCGTCAGCCACATACCCTACACATACCCATCATATCACCACTTTTTGGCCCATCATGATCCTGCACATACCCCCCTCATGTTTCTCACAATACAGGGTCGTACAGTGGTCTGAAACATAGAATTACCAGTAAAAATAAAAAATTTCACATATAAAACATGCGTTCATTATTGATTTTCCTTTATTTACAATCCTCCAACCTTTTCCCTGAGGTTTTCCATGATTTTAAATGTTTTCCATCCCATACAAAATGACTACAACTGACTCTTTAACTAACTAACCCTTCAACTTCCTCACCCTTGCAATTTTTTCATCTTTTGCAACTTTTATGACAACATTTTACAATATTTTTCTTCTAGCAACTTTTGAACCCCACAATGCCTAAAGACCTCTAAATTAACTTAATACATAATAAAATGGTCTAATAAGACCTTATTCCATAGACAAAAACTCAAAAACACCTAAAAACCTATCATGGGCAACATTTTCATAAAATGCACTTGGTGCCCCTACACCATACACCTGGCCTAAAAAGAATTTCAAGTCTCTTGGAATTTTAACGACAACTTGTCCACCTCTAAAATCTTCATATTTGTGGTCTTCAAAAGCTCCTCTTTGATGTCTTCTAATCTTTTCCCCTTGTCCTCTTGGAAACAACTCCAATTAGTCTTCATTTTCACCTTTTGTTTCAACTTGTCAAAGTAAACTAACCTCCTACTTGTCTTGTTACTTGGAATTAAATCTTCCATGCTTTGGTGTATCCCAATATCTACCTCAACTTATTTTCCTCCTTCTTTCATCTTGAACTTTGGTTTGTTTCCCATCAAAATTGCTATCATAACAAGGAAATGATAGATGATCTTAAATTATTTCCTTTGCCATGTAACAATGGTTTCTTCATCCTTAATCTCCATGTCTCTTCTCAGGTTCTCTGCTCCAATTACCTCTGTCTAATCAATCTTACAAACCTCTTTTTTGATAGTATGAGACTACCTACTAACCTCCTTTGCCACCAAAGAACAAAACACTACCCCTACCATGATTTCACCATGCTTTTCTAGCCCATTTTGAGGCTTCCCAAGGAATTCATCCTTGAATTTCTCCATCTTATACCTTGATATCATCATATCATCTTCTCCCTTCAACTTTGAATCACTCCTTACTATCTACACCTTCTCCTCTTCTTGCCTTCTGACTGTTGTCCTTACTTGTCTTCTTCTTCTTTGGACAATTTTCTTAATGAGCCATACAACTTTCTTCTTTATTGTCAAGTGCCAGCTGAGTGCACTTTTGAGCAACTACTCCATCTCATCTTCATGCATTCTTATCATCTCTTTCATAGCTTTCCTTATTTCTCTTATCTCTTTCTCAACCTCTATTTGCCTCATCTTTTTCTCTTTCCTCTTCCTCTCTTTTTCTTCTTGCTTCTTCTTCCTTTGTGAACCCTCTACCTGTAAGTGCCTTCTCAAAAAATCTATCTTCTCTTCAAGAAAGTCCCTTTAACCTTTCCTACACTTTTTCTTTGCCTCACCTACATCTCTTCTATTTTCCTCTACCTAGTCTTTTGGCAACCAGGTTCTCTCTTCAACCTGCACAAACAAACACAAACACCAAAATCTATCTTGCCCAAACCTTTTGAGCTCTAATACCAATTGATGCAGTGCAAAGGGTTCACAAACTACACAACAAAAATTAACTCTCTTAAGTCAAATTTCCAACCTTTAAAAACCTAGCACTTGGAACTCTCACACAATCTCTCTGTTTGCCTTGTAGGTTTGCCAACTCAGTTTCTGGACTTATCTTGCAAAAATTATTCACACACCACCAAACCAATTATATTTTTTGACACCCTTTAATACCTACAAAAACATGTCTCAAAACCCCTTAGGGTTACCTTGGAACATACCCTTGAATCAGATACTCCTACGCTATCCACCTTGGCCAATTAGGCCTAATTTTCAAAGAAAATACACTCCAAACTCTCTGCCATTCACAAAACTCAATGGATAGTCCCTTGACAGACCTCAAAACCACTAAATCAATAGGTTTTACCCTCTAATGCTTTGATCTAAATTCCAAACCAACAAACCCTTACTCTAGGCTTCCATTCTCTTGAAATAAGGAGGGTTTTATGAAACTATACATTCCTAGCCTCCAACCACCCTGCCAAAGCTCCAAAAAATACCATATATGTCTGCACAAACTCAACAAACCTTCATACAACCCTTATTAATGTAAATTCATCAATACCTTGCTTGAAAGCACCATTCCTTCATTGAAAACTCAAGGTAACACAATAGAGACATCAACTTATCTCATACACAAAGTATTCCCTGACCCCAAATCGTTCTTTAGCATTGAAATCTACCTAAAGACCTTCATTTCAACAAGTTTTAGATAGACCCACTAGAGGAAATGGCAGCAAATGCATATTCTTGTGCTTTAAACACCAAAACAGGGTTAAGACCCGCTTCTAGCAAAATCACCATAAAAATCCCAAATCTTCATAAAATTCAATCAAACTAAGTGAAAAATGATGATACTCCATACCTTTAACAAATCCAATGAATTTCCCTCAATTTTCTCACTGTACAGGGCCGTACAATGGTCTGAAACACAAAATTACCAGTAAAAACATTAAATTTCACATATAAAATTGGGGTTCATTATTGATTTTCCTTTATTTACAACCCTCCAATCTCTTCCTCAAGTTTTTCCATCATTTTAAATGTTTTCCATCCCATAAAAAATGACTACAACTAACTCTTTAACTAACTAACCCTTCAACTTCCTCACCATTGCAATTTTTGCATCTTTTGCAACTTTTATGACAACATTTTACAAGATTTTGCTTCTAGCAACTTTTGAATCCCACAATGCCTAAAGACCTCTAAATTAACTTAATACATAATAAAATGGTCTAATAAGACCTTATTCCAAAGACAAAAAATCAAAAACACCTAAAAACCTATCATGGGTTCAAACATTTTCATAAAATGCACTTGGTGCCCCTGCAAGTCAGAACCAAAAGAAATTCATTGGTTGGTTGCCAAGAGGATTTTGTGATACATTCATGGAACCATTTACTATGGCATACATTATAGTTACAAGTCCTCAGTTTCTTTGATTGGCTTTACAGATTGAGACTAGGGAGGTGATATAGATGACATGAAATCTACTAGCAGTTATATTTTTCAGCTTGGGTCAAGTCCAATTACATGGAGCAGCAAAAAACAAACAACTACATCATTGTCTTCTTGCGAAGTAGAATATATAGAGTAGAAAAAGAAGCAGGAAATGAAGCAATTTGGATTCAAAATCTTTTATTTGATCTTGGTTTTGCACATAGTTTAGCTACTACTTTGTATTGTGATAATCAAAGTGTTATACAAGTTGTAAACAATCCTATTTTCCATGCTAAAATAAAGCACATTGAGATTGATGTTCACTATATCTGGGATCTTGTTCAAGCAAATAATGTTAATATCCAATTTTGTCCAAGTGAAGACCAAGCAGTAGATATATTTACTAAGAGTATGACTGAGGCCAAATTTTTGAAATTACGAGGAATGCTTGGTATGCTAGAGGTGAACATTAAGGGGGGATAGTGTTATAATGTTCTCCTCTACTTTGTATCTTTTTTTTAATATTCTAGCCAATCTTAAGGGGGGATGTTAAGGGATAACATTGTCTTATGAATTTTCTAGAAAGAGAGTTTTCCAAACATTAGAAACAACTTGAAATTGTTCAAGTTCAAAAGATAGATTTGTCAAGAAATTAGAAATAACTAAAAGCTATCCAAGAAAAGGAACATTCTAGTTTTAGAATTCTCTAGAATACTAGAAGTTTCTAAGATCAACTTTAAATATGCAACTATTCATGTTGCAAATGTAATGGTGAATGTATATTGCTGGATTGAATACAATAAAGTTAGAATTATTTCTTCAGCTATTCCTCTCTTTAATATTCTATTTGTCATGTTTATTGTTATTATTTTTAGAGTTATTTTGGGCCTGTTTTTTATAGTGCTAAGACCAAAGAGCACTCTCCTAGATTTCCCATTGCTCATGATTTTCCAATTGCTACTTTTTTAAGGAAATTATAATTGTACTTGTACGAAGGCATGTGCACACTTCATTCCCTTTCTCTACAAGGTCTAGTAAACGTCATGTTTTTGTTGCTTCTTCTCTCCATCTCGACCAATTAAGTCCTATTGCTTCTTTTGGTTATTATGGAAAATAGCTTCAATGAAATGTTAGTTGTTGATGATGATGATCTGATGTATTTTTAGTCATTGTTTTGGTATGAAGGAATAAGCAAGCTATGGGAATTGAAGGATTATGTCTTTCACCTCTTCTATGCACTCTACCTATGCACATCTAATTTTTTTTATATGGTTATCTTACATAGGAAGAAACTAGTATATTGGAGGAAAATATTGGTGATTATATTTAAAGATGAAGATGCACATGATTCTTCAATTAGAAGAATTATGGAGGATCATTATTGCAGTGAAATTTGACGAGTAGAGGAAGTTCGATAAGGTCAACGTGAAATCTTCAATGTTGATCACATTCAACATCTTTGACAAAGTTTAACCACATATTCAAGATGTGGAAATGTCAAAGGTGGCTTGAAAAGCTCTATCCACTAGATATATGAGGTGAAGAACCAGACAAAGGTCATCCATCTCTAGTCAAAGTTTCATACATTCAATATGAAAGATGGCAATAAAGTATAAGAGTTCTTACATTGGGTGTTTGAACTATGAGCAGAACTTGTAAAGCTTAGAGAGAAGGTGGGGGAAAAATTGATGGTCCTGATCACTCTTAGAGCTCTTCCTTCCTAGTTCTAAATTTTTGTCACAATATTGAACATCAAAACATAGGTGGTGTAATTTTAAGAATCGATAAATTTTCTCTTGTAGGAAGAAGCCATCTAGTCAATGTAAGATGAGTTTGAAGACAAAGCTCTAATATCAAGACAACAACATGGTCAAATTTTTGAAAGGGACCACGACAAAAGCAACCTTCTTGAGCCAAGAAAAAATATTGTTGTCACATCTACAATATAAACATGCATGACACTGATAGATATTGGTATAGTGCTTTGACTCAAGGTAATTCCAATCAAGAAATTATTCATGGTTACAATGGTTTTCAAAAATAAAAATGATGTCTTCACCAAAGGAAGCATACAAGACATGTCACAACCCAAAAAGATGATGCATTTGATGAAGATATACTAGACATAGCCAATTGTGATGCCCATCAAAATATTTTTCTTGTCTCCCAAACTTCACAACCAATGAGGAATATTTGGTTGATTGACCCTAGTGCCATCACGCATATGCCAAGAAACAAAGATCTATTTCCAATACATTGATTGATCAACCCAGGGCATGTGCAGGATCATCATGGAAAAAGCAGGCCCTTAAGTGGCAAAAAATTCAGAAAAATCAAAGTTAGGAAACTTGACATAAAAATTTGAATAAGTTATCTATATTATTTCAAAAATGTGTAAGAATAGAATCTGTAGCAAATTGAATGTAGTTTTTAAACTACTAAGTTTTTTATTTTATTTTTTTAAAATCTATTTGGTGAAAATTTGAAATTTCAATGCAGTAGTACTTAAATTTCAGGGAAAAAATAAGAAGTAGGTGTCTGTCTGACCACCCTAACCACAATAAAATGATAAAAAAAAATTATAAGATTTTAGATATAGGTAGAGGACTTATGTCCCGATGTGATGCATATTTTTTTGTAATTTTTTTCCAAGTAAATAATTAATTATGAATTTTTTATTTCAACTTTTAAAAAATATAAAAACTCATATGTCTGACCACCTTAACTTGGTCAAAACTTCATGAAATTCAAATTTTATTTTTTTAATCCTATAGTATGTGAAGCATAGAATGTGACACATGTTTCAGATTCAAAAAATGTGATATCATTTGAAAGCTATAGATGCTTTTCAATCAACCTATCAATCAGGACTTTAGTCATAATTCAAATAGAAAATAAATAATAATTATTTAATAAATTCAAACTAAAGCATAATTTATATTGGTGGAAAGCTATGAATCTCCTTTAAAAACCCTTTTCGTTTCATTAATTTTTGGTAAAAAAAAGTCGTGAACCACATACCCTATATATACCCATCATATTGCCACTTTTTGGCCCATCATAATCCTGCACATACCCCCCACTAGATATTGAGTTTGGATAAGAGAAAATAAGGAGTATGTTGCATAATGAATTTTAAATGTCAACATTCCTCTTGGGCAGAGAATTTGTACCTTCACAAAGGTGCTCTATATTCTTGGATTGACAATGGATCTCTTATCTGAGTCTACTTCTAAATCATAAACTTTAGGTGGAGTTTAAGGTCAAGGAAGACATCAAATCCTATGTGTTCTCATGAGAAGGTATGATAATTTCTAGAGCTTTTATGAATGATCATTTGTTTGCACTATATTTAGTGTCATCCTCTGTAGTTTATTTATCCTCCTCTATAGCTAAATATATTGCTCTATGGCATTATCGATATGGTCACCCTTTTTCTAGTTCCCTATATCAACTCACTTCTAATGAGATGGTGAGATAAATTCCTCAACTTTCCCATTCTTTACTAATATTTCTTGGATGTCTTATAGGAAAACAACATCACAATTTATTCAAGTTGAGTAGCTTCCATACCAAGGACCATTTTACAATTGGACGGGTGCACGAAGTTGGTCGCACTTTTGTGGCCAAATGGGAAAAAAATGGGGAAACACATAACACGCTCACGTTATAACGTGAGCATGTTATGTGATTTTAAAAGAAAAAAATAGTGAAATGTGTATCATTTGCTTTTTACTATTTCTCAGCTCTACCCGAGGCCAAAAACCCTCAATTTCGCACTCGCGTTCTAGGAGGAAGGACTTCTGCAAATTTCATCAAGAACAGTTGGATTTTGTCTGCAAATATGGTGCCACGACGATGAAGAGATGCAGGAGGTAAGTATTGTTTACTATTTGTTTTGAATTTGATAGTTTGAAATTGATTTTGTTTGTTTTAGGGTAGATTTGATTGTTTTTTTTTTAAATCTATAGGAAATCCTGCAAATCCTCAACAAGAAGAGGAGGTTAATCCTCAACAGCAAAATCCTCAACAAAATCAACCTCCCCCACCATTCTCTCAATTCCCTCCTGGCACTCACGAAAATTTGAGGAGTGAAATTGAGAACAATAGAAAACAACTTGAGGATCTTATCAGTAGG
>VDFB02032966.1:57858-101758 GCA_007258455.2 Sequoia sempervirens
ATTAGGTTTAATAGCTATACATTATAAATCTAAATGCAAACTACCTATACAATTTTCCTTACACGAGTATAAATTTTAAACTATAAGCATTAGGCGGGTTTAAACATTTTATGTTGGGTATTTTATACAAAAAGATATACAAAAATATTGAGCAGTTCATAAGGTGTTTTCCATGTTCTTGCTTTCATTGTAGGATTCAATATTCTCCCAATTTGCAAGTGTATCAATGGCCTCCAATTCATCATTTGAGAACACCTCTTCAATTTTCATGTTTTCATTGGTGTGTAGTCTAGGAGCCTTGTTAGGATCCACAATCTCTTCTTTGGTAGCAACTTTATCATTAAATTCTTTTTGAAATTACTCGAAAGCCTTCATGAAGATAGCCAAGCTTGGTTGACCTTGTTGCCGTGAATGCCCAAAGTAAAAAAATAGCAATAATATTGAATACATGGTTATCATAATCTTGGATTCAACTTTTGGTTTTAAAGATAACAATTGGGATTGTATTTTCAAACCATCAAAATTGTTTCAAAAACTAGACTCGATTGAATTAGTATAATATTTTATAAACAAGCACTTGTTATGTACAACACATAATCAAGAAGACGCAACAATAAGCCTAAATTATTCAATAAGGGTGTATAAATCCTTTTGGGCCTAAATATATGTTATCTATAGAGTGATGGATAGCTAGGGAATGTAAAGTAATGTACAACCTATGCACACCTTACCTTAGAGGCCAAAGCCTTGCCCAATGTTAGCTCTATCTCCTCACCTAGAAATAATGTTATGAGTAACTTATCAAGCCTAATCAATATCAAAAGAACCACAAGGAAGGATGGCTTATGGCCGTAAGCTAGGATTTACAAGGCATTATGAGGGAATTCTTGTAATAGCACAATGGCCTACATGAGCCCTTATTCATGAATATGAAAATGAATAATTCTAAACAACTTGTACTACAAGGTAACCCACTCTTCCCATTCAATTAACAAAGAAATACATTTCTTGGGGGCTTATCTTAAATGAAAAAATTACTTCCATGAGGAATTCCATTTGATCCACCACATATTTTTTATCCTTTTCCAAAATTTTATAGTTGAGGTCATCCCCTTGGTGATGGAATCTAAGACAAGGCCCGTGAAAAGGAAAATTAGAAATAGTATTAAAATATAGGTAAGTTTTGAACCCATCCTTTAAATTCCAATTAATGTGGTTGCGAGACCCCTCTCTTCATGATCTTATGAGTGGTTGGTGGCTTCAAGGGAAGATGAATCATGGTAGGGCTATGTATTCCTTTGCCAAGAGATTATAGTATGTGATATGTGGACTTAGGAAGTGGAACATACAATGCTTTGGCAACCTTCACTTCAAAAAATTGTTGGCTCAAGCTTGTTTGGATACTATCACTCATCAGGTCTAGGATCATGGTCTTACAAATGATTCACTTAGGAAGGAGGTTGTAGCTATTAAGGAACTCGAGGAATGGGATTTTGTATGGGAGATCTTCTAGAAGCAAAAGTCTCATGTGGATTGGATTTAGGAAGGGGACCACAATACTATCTTTTTCCATTATTTTTTAAAGCTAGAAGGATAGGAGATATCATTCCCTCCCTAGTGTCACCAAAGGGGGTGCAATTTACTTCTAGGGGTGATATTTCTAGGGAGGCTTCTCGCTTCTTTTTAGAGATTTTCACCAAGGACTCTCACTTCTTGTGGTGAGGAGAACCTTATTTTCGATTACATTCCTACCTTAGTTTCTAATGAGATGAATGTGGATCTCATGTGCCCTATATCACTGAAAAAATTGGAAGAGGTTGTGTTCCAAATGAAAATAGGTAAAGCCCCAAGCCCATATGACTTTCCTATTGAATTTTTCCAGGAGTTTTGGGGGATTATCAACTTGGACCTTCTCGAGGTGGTTCAAGAGTCACATTGCAATAAGAAAATATTGTGTGCTTTGAATTCTAATTTTTTGGATCTTATTCCCAAGAGGGAGGTAGCTAATTATTTGGATCATTTCAAACCTATTTCTCTTTGTAATGTGGTCTACAAAAATATTACCAAATTGATTGCAGAGAGACTAAAGCTTTGGCTTCACTTGTTGATTTATGAAGAACATGGTGGTTTTGTTGTTGGTAAGAAAATACTGGATGGGTTTGTTATTGCTACTGAATCTATTCAATCCATGGTGATTTCCAAGGATAAAGCCATGTTCATCAAACTTGATATAGAAAAGGCTTATGACAGGGTTAGATGGGCCTTCTTATAGAAAGTTATTCAAGCCTTTGGATTTAGTAGAGCATGGATTGATTAGGTTATGAGTTGTGTTACTTCTACTTCCTTTTCGTCCTTATTAATGGAGAGCCTTTGGAGTTGTTTGGTGCTTCTAAGGGTCTTTACCAAGGGGATCCTATTTCTCCTTACCTATTCATTATTATGGCCGAGGGGTTAGGAAGGTTTATCAAATCTCAAGTTAATCAAGGATTGATTCAAGGTTGAAGTTGTGGGGTAGGGTGCCTCATCATTGTCACTTGCAGTTTGTGGATGATACAACTTTGATGGGTATGGCCAAGATTCAAGAGGCAGTGAATTTAAGGAAGAATTTAGACATTTACTTGGTTGCTTCTAGCAAAAAGATCAATAAGGGTAAGTCTTCGATCTTATTTTTTAATACTTTTCATCTTATTCAAAGAAGGATTGCTCGGATTCTCCACTTTCAAATTAGCTCTCTCCCACTGCCTTATCTTGGGGTCCCCATCTCGGTGGGGTCTCACCTTTGAGATCTTTAGCAATATTTTTTGGATAATTTTTTGTAGGAGGGTTAGTCACTAGACTTGTTTGTGGCTTTCATCAACGAGTCATGTGACTCTTTTGAAGTTGGTTGTTTAGGTTGTTCCTATTTACAGATGCTCTATACAGGTTTATCCCTCATGTTTGGTTAAGGAGTTTGATGCCCTTACCCGTCAATTTTTGTGGGCAAGCAATTTGAATTCTTTGAAATGGAGCCTTGTTAAGTGTGATTTTATGTGCAGGTTGAAGCAAGAGGGTGGTCTTGGACTCAAACCTATGGGTTTGAGTGACTAGGTCTTAGTTGCTAGATTAGGTTGGCATTGATAGAGTTTTCAAGATCAGGATTGGACTATAATTCTCACTCTTAAGTATCTTCTGGGGATGAGTTTTTTGGATGTCCCTCGGTGTAACCTTTTAGGGAGGATACTCTCAAAAGAGGGGAAAAGCTTATCAAGAAGGGTCTCTTTTGGATTTGCAAAAAGGGCTCTGATGCCCTCTTTTGGCATGATTCATGGGATGGGAATCCCCCCATCTTGACGGTTTTCCCTCATTTATAGCCTCTATGTAACAATGTTCTTATTGTTGGTTGGAGCAAGGTGGAGGATTTTGAAACAACTCAAGCTTTGGGTTAGATGGAGGTGATGCACTGGAAGATTCCCCAAGAATGGCCATTAGGTGACACTAAGGAGGCTTGTCAAGAGCTTGCTAGGATTTTGGCTAGTAGATTGTGTATTTCCCTTCCTCGGAGGGACACTCTAGATTGGGGCCCTGATCTGAAATGAAATTTTTTAGTTGCCTTGAGCTACTTGGAGCTGGATAAATAGTTGTATGGGAGGGATAGTGTGCCTTGGTGGAAACAAGTTTGGAATAAATTTTCCTAGCCTAAATGTAATTTATTCTTATGGATGGTGGTCTAAAATGGATGCCTTACTTGGGAAAATTTATGGAAGAGAGGCTTTCAAACCCCTCATATCTATGTTCTCTGCAAGAGTAGTGAGGAAGATTCCCCTCACTTTTTCTTCTAGTGCCCTTTTGCTCAGGAGGTTTGGCACTTTTGGTGGGAGGCTTCCAGAACCATGCTTGTTTTCATGCCTCTTCTTTGGTTGAGTTATGGGCTAGTAAGGGTAGGCCTCCTGCTCAAACCTATTTTCTCAAGATTTCTTGGATTAGAGGCCCCACATTTATTATTTTCAATCTATGGTTGGAAAGGAATCAAAGGATATCTCAAGGTGTGCAAATGGTGGTGGCCCAATTATGGAAAAATATTCTTAGCAGGGTTCAGGAGACCATTTATATGAAATATGACTTGTCTAGTATTGTGGATCCTAGTGATGTGACTATCATAAGGAACTTGAAGCTAAAGGTTGGTAGGTTGGGTTCCCCTATTGGTAGAATACCTCATCATACTAAAGAAAAAAAATTAATGGGAGGGTAAGTGGACACCCCCACCTGGTGGTATCCTAAAGGGGAATACTAATGGTTCCTCTACGGGCAATCCTAGACCTGGGGGGATTTGGCATTGGCAGGGATAGTGGAGGAGGCACATTTTTTCTCTTCTCTATGTATAAAGGTCAACAGACCAATAATCTTATGGCTCAGGCCCTTGCAATTATTCATGATGTGGAAAGAGGGTCCTCTCTAGTTTGGAGACAGATTATTTGTGAATCTGATTCACATATTATTGTGGATATGCTAAATGATTAGAGGTTGAAGAAAGCTAGCTAGCAATTAGATTTGGTAGTTAAGCAAGTTTTGAGCTTGTGTAGTTCTTTAGAGTTTATCTCCTTTCGTCATATTCCTAAGGAGTGGAATAGAGTGGTGGATTTCTTGACCAAGTGGGCTTCAAAGCATGAGGAGGGGTGGGATGTCAAAGAATGGGGCCATTTGCCTTCAGATTTTGTGGTGGCTCTGGAAAAGATTATTTTGGAAGACAGGAATATGTAATTGGTTTTATTTAGGGTTCCCTTGGGGAACCCTTGTTGACTCTTGTTTTTTTTGTATTTCCTCTTGATTCTTCAATAGAAAATTTACCCCTTTCTTTTCAAAAAAATATAGGTAAGTTTTAAGCTTAAAATTCAAATTTGAAAGATAATTTTAAACCAAATTTTTATGTGATAAGCAAACAAAAACATACAAAGCACTAAGAATAACAAGTTTCTATAATTATATCTTCAAAAAATGTCTTGTAAAACTACAAAACTATTACTTTGAAGGATATAAGTCTCTAACACACAAAAGGAATTACATGAAAAGGCTAGCCAAAAATAGAAAATAAGTTTACTCGTATAGAAAGACAAACACAAGAATTAGGTTAGTCATGATCTTCTAATAATGAAAATAAGTTTACTCCTATAGAAAAACAATCACAAGAACTATATTAGTCATGATCTTCTAATAATTTTTATAAAAAATGCTAAAAAATGATGGAAAATTTATTAATGTTTGAAGTTTAAAATACCTAGTCCACTTCAAAGGGCTCTAAGTTAGCTTTCCAACACAGGGTCTACAAAAGTTAAAAAATATTATTAATTTTTTTAAAAAGTTATGGAACTTTAACAGATAAGTGTTTTCTAAGAAATTAAAATGGGATGGGACAAGGCTTAAGCCCTTTTTCTGTTGGCCCCTAGTTGGCTAGGTGACTAGATCCTAGATGCTAATAAGTTGAGGCTAGGTTTATGTCCTTATGGGCTAGTTATGACTAGAGGCCTAAACTTTCATGTGATTGGGGGCTAATGGTTGTGGAGCTTTGGTCAATAATGTAACTAGGGGCTAAGCTTCAAAAAACTAGATAGCACTTCAAAAGGGAAATTTTTCATAGTAAAAATCCATTGTTTTCAATAGTTGAATTATTAGTTTTAGGGATATGACTCAAAATCTTATGATTTGGAGTATGTTGGCATATTTTAGTGATATTTTTGTTTAGAAATACATGGTCTCAACATAATTGGCAATAATTTCGCTAAAATATGTTGTTTTATGGGCTTTAATTGTAATTTTGCCAACAAAACCTATAGTTTTGTGCGTTTAGGGTTATTTTTTAATATAAAACCTTTTTTTATAAAACCACCATCAAATAACCTTTTTTGAAGGTCTTGAACATCATTGGTCTTATCTGTACATTCCCCCAAATTATGTTTTTTCTCCAACTTGTGTGTGTATCTTTTTTCCCTTGGATACACTCTTCACATGCCTATGAGTATATTTGTGGGTGAAAATATAATGAATATATGTCTACCTTAGACTATACCCTATGTATATAAATCTTACAAAACTACAAGATTATGTATATATATCAAGATAGTGCATATATATCAAGAATTTATGTGTAATTGTTTAAAACATTAGAGATATTTTATGTGTTTATATACTCAAAATTGGGCTTTCCTAGTATGGTGTAGTCTTGTAGTACAAACCATATGGTCATATAGAATTATGTATAGTGCGAAAATAAAAGGCCTTGCAAAAAATACAAAAAGAGGTTGATAACAAAACTATCAAGTGTTATATGTCAAAATTTGTATGTTCAGTGCTCTAAAAACAACTATGAGTTCTATTTCATCCCTAGAAGGTCTTGAAGAAACTTGATCTTTAAAACCACATATAATGAAACCAAAACGTATAATACCAAGTTACATATAAAACACTACAAAACACAAGACACATAATGGAGTTAGACAAAGAGAAACATTCCCTAATATAGTCACCAAAGATGTAAGCTCTTAGTTTGAAAATCAAATTGGAAGAAAATGTGAATTGAAAGTTCTTAATCAAACTGACACAAACCTTATATAGAGAACATAAAGGAATTTAAAAATAAAAATAAATAACTAAAACATGGTTGTCCATGAACTTCATTGTAGATTCAATTTGCTCCAATGATAGCTTAAATTGTGGATGCTCTTGCATAAAAGGTACACATTTTGACATCATATACTTAATAAAGATGAATGGATGAAAAGACTACTAGTGTGTGTCAATTTATAGATTTTTGGGATAGACAATGAATAGTGATGCGTTGAAGAGATCGATGGTGGAAGATAAATGAGAGGACTTCCCTAAGATTGATACAAAAATGAAAAGTCATGACAGAGGTTATTGAAATGTGAAGGGTTAGGATGCACTTACCCAAAATAGTAAGTTGTTGCAACCATAAGGGATGTGAGGGGCAAGTGTACTTGGGACTCCTTTATTCTTGATCCTTGGAAGTTGGTGGAGAGAATAAAATCATGATTAAATAATAATATTATTTAATTATTTTAACTATCTTGAAGTGAAAATAAATATAAATAATAATAAAAATATTTAACTATGTGAGATGGAAAATAGACTATTAAAATATTATTTAATTAGATAAGGAACATTAAATGAAGGGGATTTGAATTTCTGATATAATTATTTAGTTGATTAAGATAAGATAAAATAATATCACATGATTATATAAAACAATACACCCACCTGATTATTCAAAAAAAAATGATTTCTTTTTAGTGAATTAGGTAGTACCATTTATTAAAAAATTATACTAAATTCCCTACTTGCCGAAAATTGAATTGACTAAATTCTCAAATATGCTGCTTCCTATGGGAGTGCCGTGCTCACTAAGGGAGAAGTCGTCCTGCCCACATGCTATCACGTTCGTTCCGATATTCTATTTTTTCCTCGATCATTATCAGCCTTAAAAATTATCAATCTCACCTGTGAAGCCTCGCACCTCAATTATTATCAGCCTTTGCACATCACTCTCTAATTCAAAGATACTCAAGCTGTTTTACTTTACTATTTGTCTTTGAAGTGGGAAATTCAACCACACTCAAGCTGTTTAGTTTATTATTTGTCTTTAAAGTGGGAAATTAGAATAACGCATTTGTTTCTTCAGTCAAATCCTTGGCTTGCTCAGCATTCTAATTGTACATTCCCTGTGTTGAGGCCATTTGCTTTTAGCGATCTAAAGATGAATATCACAGAGATGCGCTCCAGGTTGAAGAAAATGAAGCCGGTAAGTTATCGACAGGCTTCTCTGATAGCCTGCATCTTCATCTGGGCAATAGCTCGCCTGCTTCCAGAAAATGTGAGCTCACCTTCTGTCGACAATGAGAGTATGCTGAGAAAGACTTGCGATCGTTCTGCAGAAATTGAGGAGCACTGTGCTTCTGTCATAAGTGAAGCATCTCCTCGTCTTCCTGATAGTAGCTGGTGGGTTCCACAGGAACTCGCTTTTCCACTCTCTGGAGAATGGGAGCAGGAGAAGGGATCTGCGCCTCTTTTACCTTTACATTTACCACGGGAGGATAGAAGTTTCAAGGTGACTTCTTTATCTCTATTTCCCGGCTTTTTCCCAAATCCCCAGTATGCAGCCAACACCAACATCATGAACGTCATAGCAGATCTATGTTTGCACATATCTAAGAACGAAAGCACTATAATCAATAATAAGATCTGGGAAGGATTTAGAAATCAACCAGGCGCAACTCATCTTTGCATTATCTTCGAAGGAATTTACGCTGAATTAAATAGCGGCAATCAAAAGTTATGTATGTTGGGCCGACATAAGGTGGCCCTGCGGCAAAGTAATGCCACTGCCTGGTGGGAATGGTCGCCTCCTCCGCTGGTTGTAGATGACAAATTTCTACTTCGCCTGCAGATTCCGCCCAACAACGGCCTAACTACCAGAAAGATTGTTGGGCAGTTGACAAGCTATCGTGCTTCAGGTCATCCCCTGTTTTTTGATCCCGTTGACATCACTTTCCCATTGAATCACTTCCCCTACAAATTTATTAGACAACATGGTTGAAAGCGCCTGCAATGCACACTGCCATGAAAGTAAGTCCGTAGATTTAGAATTGTACCAGGGGAGATATCAACACTGCGCATTCTTAAGGTCAATATTGCGAGGGCAGATTGTGGAGGGGATCCCGAATTGGCAATGCAAAGGCCCAAGGGAGTATTGTAACAGGGTTGGTCCTTTCTCAGATCAAGGGGGGCTTCAGCAGCTCCAAGATTTTTATTCAGGGCTTTGAATGCTTTTATTCCGAAGAAAATGCAGATGTCAATATCAGTGCCGCTATTAGAGTTTTGCCTTCACAGGAACATAACACCGGGAGCTCTGGATTAAGATCCGTTCGAGAGAATCAAAACACTATGTGGATCCAAGGAAAATGGAGAGAAACATCCCCTGGTGAGATTTGTATGGTGGGATGCCTTGCATCTACCCCTACGCCTGCTTGTGATTTTCTGGTCTCTCTCTACATTCCAAAAGCTTTTTCGCTCAAGCAGCGCAATGTGATATTGGGTTTTATTTCTAGCATTCATAGAGACTCTGGAAAGGCATTGTATCCTCTTTCCTTTGAGCACCCAATACAGCCTGACATGTCTCTGCCTTATGATCCGGAGGGTCAACTGACATACCGCTACACCAAGACTAACATTGCAGAATCTCTCTCGGAGCGAGAAAATTCAATGAGGATGGCTGATCGGATACAGGGGCATTTACTCAAGTATCCCTGGAAGGAAGCAGGACGATCAAGGGACAGTTTTTATAGCTTAGCAAGAGATCTTTCGTTGCATTCAACGATCACTTCGATTGGGGTAAATTCAAATGCTGGGATGAATTTGGAAATCATAGCTATGGAGGAGTTTATGGGGATGGATTTATCAGATAGACCAATATGGTTGAAGCAAGAACAAATCTCTCAAGAGGAAAGGCGGTTACTCAAAGTGGCAGCACAGCTTAAATTGCACGAAATTTTTCCTACATTATTCAAGCTCTCCGTTGAGGGTGTGTATGATCCGCAGAAGGGTACGATGTATCTTGTAGGCTGCCTTGACATTCGGGCTCGCATAGAGATTTTCCAAAGCAAAAGTAGCAATGATGTAGAAGATGGCCTGGATTGTCAAATTGAACTGAAATTGCAATACCCACCAACAAATTTCAGGCTTTTGATCGATCCGTCCGTGAAATTTTCAATCCAAAGCAACCGAACAAAGAGTGATCCGCTTTATTTCAGGCCAATGGAGTTCCATACAGCACCGATTTTGTACAACGGACAGGCAGTGGAAGCGATTCCTCGCAGGACATTGGAGGCAGTGCTGAACATTTTGTCTCTCTGTCTTGCAACCGCCTGTATTGTGAGCCAATTGGTGTATGTTACCCACAATCTAGAAGCAGCTGCATACATTTCGCTTGTCATGGTGGGCATACAAGCTCTGGGTTATGGTATTTCTCTTACAACTGGGACATATTACTTCTATTTTGCAAGCTCAAATCCCCCTTCTCGAAAACAGCAATATTCTTGTGTAAATCAGGAAGCGCACTTTCCCTTGTTTGATATCCTAACAAATGGCATCTTATTGCTTGCGTGCATCTCCACAATACGACTCTTCCAAACAGTTTGGAAATCTCGTCTTCGTCTCGCCCAAGTACCAAGTGAAAAACGGGTGTTGATCTCGTGCGCAGTTTTTTACACCATTTGTTTACTTACAGAGACTTCTGTTGGCATTGGTAAAGCGCAACATAATACTGCAAGCGGATTTGATTCTCCTTTCAATTGCAATCTGAAAACTATGCCCCCGTGGAGAAAATGGAAGGATGCGGTTAGGCCATATGTGGGATTGATTCAGGACTTCTTTTTGTTTCCTCAAGTTGTTTGGATTTCAGAATGCAAATATAGCGGTAAATCTCTCAGGAAAATTTATTACATTGGACTTACTGCTCTCTGCCTCTCTCCTCAAATATATAATTTCATAAATTCTGGAGCGACGACGCCCAAAGCCCCACTTGACTGCGATTGCCATTCTCAGCCTGGAAATATAAGAGTGTTAAGATTGTTGTCAGTTGCCGCTCTACTGTTGGCTGTCAAAGTTTTCCGTCGCCAAACTGGATCAAAGGAGAGAGGATGGCTAAGGAGGTAAGATAAACATGCTGCTCAAATCACAAATCATCAGATTTCTCTGCCTGCACCTATTCTTAGTCCTGGTTGCTCATATTTGATTTGGTACTTATTTCATATCAAGAATGTTTAGTGCTAAGGTTTATTTACTTCAATAATCAATGGTTACTAATTAATGTGGCTACTTTATTATGTCGTATTTCAATAGTATATACATAGTTTTATTATTCAAGGGGTAAACGCTACCTTGGTGGCAAGAACAACAATGCCACCTTTAAACCAACATACCATGCCAATACCGCTTAATAATTAATATTAAGGTTTGGGCCTTGGTTGTTGGCACTATAGGCAAGAAGCCCCACCAATTCACCAAGGAACCTCCCCAAGTAATATGAGGGTAAATAACAAACTCCATTGTTGACGCGGTAGAGAGCGACCCCGCGAGGTTTGAACCTTGGTTGTTGGCTCTACAGGCAAGAAGCCCCACCATTTCACCAAGGGGTCGCCCCCTATAGTATATACATAGTTTTGAAACCAAGGATGATTCATATTTCTTACACCATGGTGAAGGGATTCTATTGTTAAGATATTCTGAAGTTTAAGCACACAAGGAATGTTGGTAGTCTCTAAGTTCGAACTATAAAGATAAAATGATAGTAGTTCAATATTTAGATAATATTTCAAGCCTTAAAAGTGCAGAAAATAGTGTATTATATGTGTTTAATGTTATCGAGGGAAAGTGTAATTTTTTTATTTTTTTATTTGGATATTTATATATATTTTTTATAAAATTAATTTATTGAAGTTGATTTGGAATATTCTTTTTTTAATTCATATATGTTTAATTTTAATTAGTTGATTAGATGGTTTTTATTCATGTGATTCTTAACAATAATGTCATTTTGGTATTATATATGAGTTTAATTTGTTGATTTTATTTGTTAACAATTTGTACATTCCAATAGTTTTGGACAAACCTCGTAATCCTCAAGACTTAAAAAATACTCTATATTAGCATATCACTCAAGTGCAATACTTAAAAACACACCTAAGGCATAGATAGAGCACCAAGAGCCTAGCATAGTGGTTCATGGGGTTAGTTCTTACATGCCCATTCTAAGTTAATGAATACAAATAAGTATACATCGTGCAGAAAGTAGCTTCAAATGTACATTGTCATAAACACAAATTTACTTGAAATTTTTCTTATTCTTTCCTATATACAATACATCCACTTAGTGAGCTATATTTGTACACAATCTTGTCATAGGTCTCAAATATAAATGTAAGCTACAAATTATCTTAATCAATCAAATGGAATATTTACATAGAGACAAGTTTATTTAATTATATGTCATATGATTAGCTAGAGAGAAACTTTATTCTTTGTATCTAGTTGTGTAATGGATTCATGTAGGATGATAGGTGTTCCATGTAGTCATAGGTGTTGTCATCTCCATTTATATTAGAATAGTCCTCCATGTGTTTCACTAATTTCGTCCTCTCTTAAGATTATTCAATCCTTAGTTTCCAATAATTTTTATAGTGTATCTTTTTCTACCTCTTTTAATATAAAACCAAGTAAACAATCTGAATAGGTTGATGCATTTGTGTTCTTATACATACATGCCTCAGTATTTTGTATGTTTCCTCTCATTTAACAAGAAATAAGAAAAACATTCTCCCATGCTTAGATTGTTTTCTTCCTTCAAACAATCTTCTATTGATGCCTAGTGTTATGCATCATTATTTTCTCAAACGTCCAAAAATTTATTTTAGATGACCTCTAAATCATAGTTTTTTGGGTGTGAGGTTTATAGGCTACTCTTGCACTCTTAAGATGTTTCACCTAAAATGAGACAGATAAACCCCAAGTAAAATCTAGGTGGTTCACTCAAATTAGGAAATGTATAGTGTAATTAAGACTAAATGAGATGATTTAAATGCAACTAAACAATGTGATTGACTGATTTTAAATGCAAAACCTAATAAATATGCAATGTTTGAAAACACAATGTGATATGCAAACATGAACTAAAAGATGAACAAATGCAAAACAAAAATAAAAGAGGTTGAATCAGAGTGCACCTAGGTGTTTGATGAAAATTCTGGAAGGTCCTGAATGCTAACAAAAATCATTGAAAATCACCAGTGGGACTCATTCGCCACTAATGGTGAATTAATCTTGTTTCTAGTGAAAACTGGTTTTTGAGTGTCGGGATCCAGAATCTAACAAAATCTAAATTTCCAGCCTTAAGGTGGGACTCATTTTCCACTAATGGCGAATCCATCCTCTCCCAAAATTCTATGAAATCAGGGACCAATTCTGTAGCACTAGATCTGGACTTGTCTTCTTGTCAGGTTGATGGAGTCAAATCTGCAGGAAACAGACTGTAGGTTGTCTCCAAGCTTGAAATTGGTTTGATTTGACTTGAAGCACCTTATTGACCTTTTGACCACCCTTCAACACCTAATTGCTTGATAAATATTCATAAAAAAGTCTACAAACACACATGCAAGAGGGGAAAATGGTTAAGGGTTAGGTTATAGGGATTTGCCTTGGTCAAATCCCATTTTGGTAATCAAACCCTTAATGAAGAAATGAAATGAAATGAAAAAGGAAAGATGAATAAGCAACATGTAATGTCCCAAACTCACCACAACCTTGTTGAAGAAATCTGAAGATATGTCAATGGCTACTCCAAGATGCTTGATTGATGTTTGATTGAATGATGCAAAGTGCTTGAATGCTTGAATGAATGGGTGAATTAGTGAATTTGATGAATGGGGTTAAAATGGATGTAAAAACACTTGTTTATACACTCTTGTGCCTTATTAACCCAATGATGCCTAATCACAAGCTGACATCAAGTAATTTTGAATAAAAAGTTGAAAGAAGTTTTGAAATATTTTGAATTTGGAGCCAAGAGGGACTCATTCGCCACCCATGGTGAATGGGTCCCACCTTGGACTTGAAAGTGGGTGTCGGGAATTTAGTCACATTTAATGTTATTTATCGGGTTTACATTCAAAACTACACTTAATTAAATCTTATAAGGGCATAAAGGGGTCAAATAAAGCATAAGAAAGGTGTAAATAGTGAAATTAAGCCTAGAAAAATGTGAAATCTTGTTACAAGACTTTACAACACTTCACAACACCTTCACAAGATGCCATAATTTGAATTTTTAGAACCCAATGTGAATGAAAAAGTCACATTGCAACATTAAATCAAAGAAAAACAAGTCAAGCATCATGAAAGAAAGACTTAAAAGACCATGAAAATGTTAAAAAGCCATTTTTCTATGGTACAACCTCAAAATCAAACCATTATTTTATATGGCTTCCATATAGTTCAAAAACTCACTAACCTTCTAACCCATAGAATTAGTGGTGGTTTTTTATTCTTATGCTGATAATGAAGTGTAGATCTTGCACTCCATTTTCATTTATTTATATCCACTACATAGCATCACTTTCTCATCTCTAACCCATCCTTAAAGTGTTTGAAAATATTCCCTAATTTTTTTTTGCATAATCTAGCACATCCTTAAAATTTATCATGTCAAGCAATGACTTTAGATGTTCTACCTAATCCTAAGTATTCTCTAAATCAACAATCACATTCTAGAGCTTGACACCCACCATATAAAATGAATGTTCATTATATGAGTGATAATGAAGTTAGCATATTTCTTAAATACATCATATGCCTCTTATTCTAAAGTTCATAGATGAAGGGAAGAAGAACACTTTCCTCCACATAGATTTTTTGCATGTACTTGCACTCCATACAGATGCAACTCCTCTACTAGTTCTGTTGGTGAAAATATAGGGAAAAAATGGACAAAAATGTGTTAGAATTGAATTGGATCCATCCTACTTATATCTAGGCCATAAAGAAAATTTAATGTTATTAAAATATAAAATGGTAAAATGTCAATACTGTGTCACACTTTATAATGTAAACAAACAACATAAGTCCAAATTTATTTTGTATTAATATTAGTAAAAATGCTCAAAATACAATTGTATGTACAATAGTTTTTATGCCATGATAGTATTGTTCAACCCATAGTTATGTTATGCACTATAGATGTACTTATGCTTATATTGTCTGAGTGGTTATAATGCCAATTCATTCTACAAATTAGTGTACACTTTCTATACAAAAGGATTACATTTATAGTTATAGTTAATAATATATATACCCTCTATACATATTTCTCAGCTAAAATTCAAAAGGAGGTGCAAAGGATATTTATGGTCCTTTTTAGAGGTTCATGCTCTCACTGCAAGAGTCTATGTCTTTCCAATTTGCAAGCATTTCAACATCTTCCATTTCCTCATTTGGGAAGACTTCCTCAATTTTATTATTCCCATTAGTATGTAGCCTTGGCCCTTTAGTTTCCAACTTCTTCTTTTCTACTTCATCCTTCTCATTGAACTCTCTTTGGAATGCTTCAAGTTCCTTCATGAACACAGACAGGTTGGGTTGGTTGTGCTACCTAGAGTGACCATATCTAATATCATTTTGATTGATGAGCATGATCCTATCTATCAAAAACCTCAAGAATTTTCCTTCAGATATTTCCATGGTAATAATGACTTGTATTGCAACATTGAACAACATGAGTCTTTTTTAATATTGAATAAGTTTCCTCTGACTCCCATTCAAATTTTCCTCATTTATTTCCTTCCAAATGAACTAAAGAATCCAATGGATAAGGAATAAAAAAATAATTGCAGCTCTTTATTTTTTATTTTTTATCATGGCCCATTAGAATTCTTTTCCACTTAACTTTCTCATTTCCCCCCTATATTTTCTGCTCATTGCAAAACAAATTCTAGATTTCATTAGCATAGAAACTAAAACATAGAAAAATAGGTTTCATCAATTTGTAATGGGGAAAATGAGGGTGATGAACCTATCTTTCCTTTATTTCATTAGGAAAAGAGATCCCCAAAAAGAATTGACTTACAACCCTTGGGTGAGTCAACTCAATGGGGGAATCTACTAGTTTCCTTATGATTGAGGATGGGGGTACAAGGCTGAATAACACTTTTGGGAGAAAAACTAAAAATAGTAAATCAACTCAAAACTGCAAGCTAACACTTTGATCTTGTAGATTAAGCATAAAAATGAGAGAAACAATAAAAATTTTGGCAGATCTGGGAAGGGAACATATTTTGCACCTATCACAAAGCACTATTTATGGAAGCTTTCCTAGGACTCATTCACCCATGGGAAAATGGGTCTTTGTAGGGATTTCCAAAATTGATTTCTAGGTCCTTTGCTCCTGTGTCTACACTTCTAGATTCTTCAAGTTTCATAATCAGAAATAAATTTAGGATCTGATTTTTCATATCTTGACAACAAAGGTGACAACAAATGCAACTTTACAAAATTACTCTTTGAGATCTTCAACTTTTCTTCAACCTATGAACCTGCACATACACAAAGAAGGGAAAAGTTTTTTTTTTTTAGTGGATGGGGGTTTTCCTTGGTCAAACTCCATTTTGGTAATTAAACCTTGAATTGAAACAATGATAAATAGAGGAAACGATGAATGAACACTTTTTTGTTGCAACTCACCAAACCCTTGAATAAAACCATTGAATGGAGATCCTTGAAGGATTGAAACTTGCATGAAATGGTTGAATTGGATGTGGATCTTGATGACTTAAGTTGATTCTTGAATACTTGAACTTGATCTTGAAACCTACATCATAATGTTAGCTCAAAAAACATGCATGAATGAACATAACTTTAACATGATGCTTGAGATCTTGAATGTTGCAAAAAATTCTTGAGAAATCTGCTCTTCAATACTCTTGACAATAATATTTTCTCATATGAAAGTTTCCTTCTTGCTAGATGATTTGAATTGATGAAATAATGTTTTTGAAAGAGGAAAAAATGGGTTTTATAGGGACCAGAAACCACAAAGTTTACAAACAAAAGATAGGATCGTCAAAGCCACCAAAAATAGAAAGGTTGTAAAAGCAACAACAAGACAAAGCCACAACCACCAAAAAAGCCAGCAAAGGCCACAGGACCAAAAAAACCAGACAAAATTCGAGCAATTGATGAAATAATGTTGTATTTATAGATATCTATCCTTAATTTCCTAAAAATTAAACATTACAAGCCAACATTGAAATTTGAATTTAGGATTATAAAAATATCACCAAAGACATGTTTCAAAAATGGGTTCAAAGGCTTAGGGAGGACCCATTCGCCCATAGGTGAATGGGTCCTAGGTCCCTATTCTTAGAAAACACATTGCTTAAGGTAAAGTGTTATGTGTTGGCATTAATTGTTGTTGGGTTTCCCCTTCAGAAAATGTAATTTATAGGCTTGTATATGTAAAATAGGGCTTATTAAGGTATAATGAATTCCATTTTAATTAAGAGGTCCCAAACAAAGTGTGAAAATGTAAAGGAGTACATTTTTCTACACTACATTTAGCCCCCACTTTAGTGAGAGGATGAGCGCAAGTGTAAACTCACATTAAAGTCGACAGATATGCACCAAGAGGGGTCCTAAGTGTACAAATGTAGTAAAATAGGATGGAAAAGATCAATGAGGGTGCACAAGCTCCCAAGATCAAGATCCCATGGAAAACCAACATAAGCACAAAGGAACACACACAAGATGTATGATATGCAACAGTGTTACCCATCAAATTTTAAATTTTGATTTCCAAGTCAAATTGTTCTCAAGTTCTCTTTTTGAGCACATAGAAATCCTTAGATTCGCATTCCCCATTAGGGTATGTGCAGGATCATGATGGGCTAAAAAGTGGCAATATTATAGGTATTTGTAGGGTATGTGGTTGATTTTTTTTTAACCTAAAATTGATGAAACAAAAAGGGTTTTTAGAGGAGATTCTCAGCTTTTCACCAATATAGATTATGCTTTAATTTGAATTTAATAAATAATTATTACTTATTTTCTATTAGAATTACGACTAAAGTCCTGATCGATAGGTTGATTGAAAAACATCTATAACTTTCAAACGGTATCACATTTTTTGAATCCGAAACATGCGTCACATTCTATACTTCAAATACTATAGGATTAAAAAAGAAAAATTAAATTTCATGAAGTTTTGACCAAGTTAAGGTGGTCGGACATACGAAGTTTTTATATTTTTTAAAATTTGTAATAAAAATTCATAATTAATTATTTACTTGGAAAAATTACAAATTTTTTCACCAAATAGATTTTTATTACTACTGCATTGAAATTTCAAATTTTCACCAAATAGATTTTATTTATTTTAAATAAACCTAGTAGTTTAGAAACTACATTCAATTTTCTATAGATTCTATTCTTACATATTTTGAAATAATATAGATAACTTATTCAAATTTTTATGTCAAGTTGCCTAACACTAATTTTTCTAAATTTTGCCACTTAAGGGCCTATTTTTCCATGATGATCCTGCACATACCCATTAACTTCATCCTAATAGTGGCTTTTGTAAACTTCATAACTTATTATGGTCCTACCAAATTTCCTAACCAAGTTGCCAGGGTCTCAAGTTTCAAAACCACCCGATTGCCCAACCTATTTGTTATCCTTGAAGTCTCAAATCTCACTCCATAATTTCTCATGTAGTTGGCATATTGGAGGTTTGAAAAACTTAGGAACTCCCGATAGATGGTTGTGGACTCCTTTTTTTCAGCAATGAGGCGACCTTGGCATCTTGCTTGATTTACAAGGTGTCAACTCATCTAATGGATTGTACGGTACTATTAAGGGATGTATTTTCGAATGCTTTGAAACCTCAACTTGAAATTTAAACGTAATCTTTAAAATCTTCCAAAAAGACATCTATTAAATAAGGAAGTTGAGGAAACAAATTTAATAATAGGTTGGCACAATTCTTGACAAATAAATGGTCATTACTTGTCGCCGGAGTTAAATGATCTCACATACGAGATAGGGTGGCAACATTTTCAATTCCAAAATTCTCTCAAGACGGTACTTCCTGCAGACATGAGGGAATGAGAAGATGAACCTGTGCTCGTCATGCAACCAGATTTAAATTGGCCTGAAGAAGAAAAATTCAACATCATTTCTCCACTGTGTTCACTTGCCTAGAAGGAAAATACCAATTATCCTACATATCAGAGAGCGATTCTCATTCTAGAAGAAGAAGAGGAGTGTGTTGAATTTCACAATTTGGTCATGGAGATGCAATTAGAACTGTACAGAGTTCTGCCACCTCCTGTAGTTTAGCGGCATGCATGAAGTCTTTTTGTAGCATGTGATGATAACGTCTATTTTGAAACTATTATCATTTCAAAATCTTTCTTGATTTCAGTCGTTTTCAAGATCGTTACTTTAGTAATGTAATAGTTTTTGGTGTGCTTATATATAGACCTCTAAATTAATGGTAGAAGGGGAGGAAGGAGGAAATAATATTAGAAAAAGGAAAAGGAAGGGGTCAACTTTCCACACAATTTTTGTAGTAGGGTGTTGAGTCTGTGAACTCACTTTTGATACTTAAATAAATAAATAAAATGTTTTAATCTTTGAATTCATCATGTTTTCTTTTGATTACATTGAACTTTGAATTGTTGTAATTATTCTTCAATATCTATTCTGTTATAGGAAAATTGTGTGTATATGTGTGATTGTTTCTGAAACTTTGAATTCAGAATAACTCATCCATTGAACATGGCCTTGTGTCTTTTCTTTTCTTGGATATCATTCGTAAGTGTGGAATAGATGAACTTTGTGTTATCTTTTCACAGTTCTTGCTTTTAAATCAAGCTTTCACATCTACTTTCATAGTTATGGGTAGATGTTAGCTTTTCTTTTCTACTTTCTGGTGAAAAGCATACCCTATATTTCCATTCATTTCATATCATAAGAGGGATTTGTACCTCTAAAATTCAAAGGAAAGTTGTCGATTCAAGGATAACTTCTCCAACTGTTGGCACTATTTGTTCTTCTTTTTAATGGGCATTTTTGAGTCAAATCCTTTCTTTATTTTTGAAGGACAAATCTGTCAGCCAACAGGATTTTGGTGACTCTACTGGGAAAATGAAAAGACCAGTACCTTTCTTGTTTCAAATATTTAATGGTTCCTTCCCAGGAAAGTAGGCTAGCGACTGTGTTTATTTAAATATATCTCAGAAAAATGATTCAAGGCCAGGCCAAGCAAGGAAGCCAACTCAGAAAGAAATTTGTACCAACATTTGAAAAGATATTAAAAGAGGTATTGGTTGGAGAAGATGAAGTGCTTCAGTCATTGTGGAATGATTTTAAAGAAAGCATCTGTGAAGTTGAAGAGAAGAAGCTACATCCATCAGAAGATCGTAGATCCTCTATACTGTTGAGAAAGGTGCATGAAAGATATTACTTGATTAAAAATATTAAACAAGAAATTTATCAGTTACTGACAATAGTGGAAAGATTGAGATTGCCTAAAGAAGGACCTAAAGATAATAATGTTCTTGTCAGTTCATATTCCTATTCTTCTTTCAATTTCTCTGTAATTGATGAGTGGACTGCTGTAGAGACATGTCTTACACCTCAAAAATTTATGAAAAAGTCTAATGAAATTAAAAGTAAAGAATCAACAGCCTCCATGATATGCATGCAGATGGGAGAAGTTGAACCACCACTTGTTTCTTCTAAAGAAGAGGTATCACCTGAAGAATTTAATACTATTTTAATTCCCAATTGGTGTTTAGAAGTTTCAAATGATGACTTCTTGTGTGGAATTATGGATGAAAGCAATCATATTACCCAAGTTGAATTAGATGCAACCACTTGTGATTCTGGTAATATTAAGAAAGATGAAACTATGGTAAAAAAATTAGATAAATCACATTCTCAATCTGCCCATGTTTTTAATGATGATTTTCTTGGAGTAAAAGAAGAAGTTATCTCTATCCCATTTGACCCTAGTATGATTATAGAATCAGCTGTAACATGCTCAGAACTGCAACAAATTTTTTTGGCTAGTATTGAGATGGTAAAGAATGCTACAATGGTATTTGGAGAGCAACTGAGGAAATCTGAAAATGAGAAGCAAATGGGTGAGTTGAGCATATCTAATGCATTATTTGTGCCAGCAAATTTTGAAATTTTTTAAAATCCCCTTTTTGAATTTTATTATACCTCTAAATCAGACGATGCAAGTCCACTCTTTTCTTCATGCAATGAACAAGTTGAATCTGTTCTTGAAAATGATTTCAATGAAAAATTAAAATCAAAGAAAGTAGATAAAAAATTAGAGAGTGTGGATTGTTGTAAATTAACAGAAGGGAATGATGAGATTGCTCCATTGGGTAATGATTTGATAATGGTTTTAGATGATATTAGTGTTTCCAACCTGGATGCAATAGTATGTGGAAGTGTTCCTCGTAATGCTCAAAGTTGTATTCAAGAGAATATAAAGGTGTTTGATGAAAAGTGGTTATTTGGTCATGAAATTCTACATAAATTTCTCTTTTGCACAAAAATCCTTCTTTGGATTTGTATGCTATTTTTCAATGTGCTGGCACTTCATGGGCATACATCCTTATTCCACAACGGGTCTTATTTCTCCCTGCCCATCAATGGATTTGCATGAGCAATATCAAACATTCGCTAAAGGTAGGGTCTTTGGATGATGTATATAGTAGGCTCTTTTGGTGTGCTTTGGTAGTTAGTTTCCTTTCTGGTTTGGTGTTCTTGTCTCATTTTTGGCTTGTGTCTGGTTCCCCTCCACTCTTTTGCAAGCAACATCCTATCCTCCTGCTTTTATTTTGACTCCATACCCAATGGACTTGGACTGATCTACCCAAGATTTTGGAGTTCCCTGCATTTTCTTCAAAAATACAGTCCCCAACTAGAGCCAATGTTACCTGTCAAATTTTAAATTTTTATTTCCAAGTCAAATTGTTCTCAAGTTCTCTTTCTGAGAACATAGAAATCCTTAGACTCGCATTCCCCATTAACTTCATCCTAATCGCGACTTCCATAAACTTCACAAGTTATTACAGTCCTACCAAATTTCCTAACCAAGTCATTAGGTTCTCAAGTTTCAAAACCACCTGATCGCCCGACCTATTTGTTATCCTCGAAGTCTCAAATCTCACTCCATAATTTCTCATGTAGTTGGCATATCGGAGGTTCAAAAAACTTAGGAACTCCCGATAGATGGTTGTGGACTCCTATTTTTCAGCAATGAGGCGACCTTGCAATGTTGCTTGACTTACAAGGTGTTAGCTCATCTAATGGATTGTACGGTGCCATTAAGGGATGTCTTTTCAAATGCTTTGAAACCTCAACTTGAAATTTAAATGTAATCATTAAAATATTCCAAAAAGACAACTCTTAAATAAGGAAGTTGGCGAAACATATTTAATAACATGTTGGCACGATTCTTGACAAATAAATGGTCATTACTTGCCGCCAAAGTTAAATGAGCTCAAATACAAGATAGGGTGGCAACATTTTCAATTCCAAAATTCTCTCAAGATGGTACTTCCTGCAGACGTGAGGGAATGGGAAGATGAACATGTGCCTGTCATGCAACTAGATTTAAATTGGCCTAAAGAAGAATAATTTGACATCATTTCTTAGCTGTGTTCACTTGTCTAGAAGGAAAGACCAATTATCCTACATATCAGAGAGCGATTCTCATTCTAGAAGAAGAAGAGGAGTGTGCCGAATTTCACAATTTGGTCATGGAGATGCAATTAGAAATGTACAAAGTTCTAGCACCTCCAATAGTTTAGCGGCATTCATGAAGTCTTTTTGTGGCACGTGATGATAAAGTCTATTCATAAATTGTTTCTGTTTCAAAATCTTTCTTGGTTTCGGTCATTTTCAAGACCGTTACTTTTGTAATGTAACAGTTTTTGGTGTGCTTATATATAGACCTTTGAATTAATGGTAGAAGGGGAGGAAGGAGGAAATAATATTAGAAAAAGGAAAAGGAAGGGGTAGGCTTTCTGTACAATTTTTGGACTGGGATGTTGAGTCTGTGAACTCACTTTTGATACTTAAGGAAATAAAGAAAATGTTTTAATCTTTGAATTCATCATGTTTTCTTTTGATTGCAATGAGCTTTGAATCACTGTAATTATTATTCAGTATCTATTATGTTATAGGAAAATTGTGTGTATATGTGTGATTATTTTAGAAACTTTGAATTTAGAATAACTCGTCCATTGAAGGTGGCCTTGTGTCTTTTCTTTTCCTGGATATCATTCGTAAGTGTCGAATAGATGAACTTTTTGTTATCTTTTCATGGTTCTTGCTTTTAAATCAAGCTTTTGCATCTACTTTCATGGTTATGGACTGTATATGTTAACTTTTATTTTCTTCTTTGTGGTGAAAAGCATACCCTATATTTTCATTCATCGCATATCATAAGAGGGAGCTGTACCTCTAAAATTAAAAGGAATTTTTTTGATTCAAGGATAACTTCTACAACTGTTGGTGTTATTTGTTCTTCTTTTTGGGCATTTTTGAGTCAAAACCTTTATTTTTGAAGGAAAAATATATCAGCCAACAAGCAACAAGACAAGAATCACAAACATACAATGCCAAAGACTAAAACTAAAATAAAAATGGGTGGATTAAGCCTTGAGTTTTTTTCCAACTCGATGTGGATCAAGCCTTATCTTTTTGTCCAAAAATGTGTACAAGTGAAACCTAGTGTCCACTATGCAAAGAAAAATATGCTCACATGGGCTAGTGAAATCTATTGTCCACTAGGTGAGCCCCTGGAGAGTGATTAAGTGAGAAAATCATGCTAGGTCTACAGGCTTTCACCGTACAATGAGAAAGTCATGATATTTCTACAGGATCTCATTGTACTAACCATACCAAAGTTATACCTCTGATAACTTTGATAAGGCACCACAAAACATGATCAATATGCTCTACTAATGCTACAAGAAATTCCAAAATGTTAATGCCAAAATGAAATAATGCTAATGTAAAGGTCACACTTACTCTAGGAGATGTATGTTATCATCACTAAGAAGGGAACATGTGAACAATGAATGGGGGACAATATTCCCCCCACTTAAAATTTCAACATACTTGCTATGTTGATATTTTAAGTAGAAAGAGAGGAAGAGGTGATCCTTGAAAATAATGAACCCCTTAAAAAAATAGTCATCCTTGCCCCCAATCATAGAAACAAAGAGAACCACCAAGAACTATCATATTTCTGCCAAGAGAGATGTAGTTGCACCTAATATTGTACCACCATGAATGGGAATGAGCAAGACACACAAAGCTACCAATGCCACATGGTGATGAGAAATGTGATAGGATAAAAATTAGTATCAATTAGAGGATATAGGTGCATCAACACAAGGAAGAGCACCACAATCCATAAGATGTTGAGTCTTATCACTCAAAGCCTTGCATTCATTAGTAGAATGACCATGAATTCTATGATATACACAAAATGAACTTTTGTTGTAAAATTTCTTTCATGTTTTTGAAGGAAGAGTAATCAAGCGAGCTTTGAGAAGCCACAACAAGATAGTCTCTTGATCAATAGTAGGGGTTATTTCTTTCTTATCACAACATGTCATACACACAGTAGATGATAACACATTAAATGAAGATGGAGATAAAGGTGGTAAACCTAGAACTTTCTTGAAGAAAAGTACGGTATAGACTTCAGTTGTTCTTTATCATTTTGCTCCATGTTTTCATTATCTCCATGTTTAGAAATGATCTTGTATCCAACATAATTACATGTTTCCAACTCAGATGAAGAGATTTTATGCCTTTGAGAAGGGTTGGAATCTTCACGAACACAAAATTCCTTGTTAGGTTTTGTAAAGTTATGTATCTTCCTCTCATGGGGATGGGAGTTGAAGAGCCCCCATCAGCACCATGGGGTTATGTTGTTGAGGTAGAACCAAGTTGATAAAATGAAACATAAGGATGTTTTGGTTTAGATTGTGAGATTTTGTACTCTCCAATAAAGGAGGGCGTAAATTCTAATGAACCCCAATCATCATTAAAACATGTTCTTGAAGATGAATAATTTTTATATGACTCTTTGGACTTTGAGGGTGAGATTTTGGACTCATCTTTGAAACAAGGTACAAAATATAATGACCCCCAATCATCACATAAGAGTTTTGTTATAGGTGAAAGATAATTAGGATTACCATCAACTTGTATAGCTCCTACCTTTGAGGATGGAATCAAAGAATTAGAGGAGTTGGAAGTGTTATGATCATGTTGAACTTGTTATTTATAGCTTTGTTCATCCAATTCAACCATGTATATCTTGTTTCTATATTCAAAATTCATCTCACAGTGAAGAGTAGATGGGACTCCTTTCATAGCATGAACCCATGGTCTCCCTAGAAGAAGGTTGTATGAAAGAGGTCTTGGAATTATATGGATAAGGGTAGGAAAAAATACAGGTCTGACCTCAATGGGTAATGTGATCATTCCTAATTGTTTCCTATTAACATTATGAAAGCCATGAATATTGACATCATTGAGTTGAATAATCTTCTTTTCCACACCAATTTTATCTAGGAGATCAATGGTACAAACATTAAGACCTACTCCATTGTCTATGAGAGTGTGCCTAACTGTAGTTTCATTAATTATTAGCTTTATTATTAAGGCCTCATGTTTATTTTGGATATCAAGTGAGGGTAAATCATGTTGAGGGAATGTGATATCTAACTTTTTCACTTGTACAAAATCAAATGAGGTTGCTACACCATTCAATTTAACATTCAAAGATTGGATATCATTCTTTTGCAAGATTTCTTGGAGCATCCTATTGTATGTAGGTGATGTTTGAATAAGATCCCATAAGGATATCTTAGGGGGAGTATTTTTAAGTTGTTCAACAAAATCATACTCCTTACCACTACAATGAGGAATGTTACATGTGTGGGCTATAGTATGAGAACTTGGTTGCTTCAAAACATTGTTACTACATGTATTTTCCTTGTAAAGTTCAAGATAGCTCCTGGAGGTGATTTACAATGTCCTATGATGGGAGGTGACTTAGGAGGCTCACTAATTAGAGTAGATCTGATTTATGCATTCATAATCTCAGCTGAGTTACCTAGATGACCTTCTAGTAAGGTGGGATATAATGTGAACTTAACATCTTCATATATACCATCCATCTTACTATTTGTTGAGAGAAATGTAGCATTGGAAGAGGGACAGACAAGATTCTCATGATGCTCAATAATTGGGTCTTCTAACACTAAGATACCTTTGTCACAAGTAGGAGAGGTATCAGGAGAAGAACAACTTGGATTTCCATGATTGTATACGATTGCATCCTCTTGTAGCAAAGATTTAGTGGATGATCTAGGTGAGACGAAGTCCTCAAGGGATTCATCTAACATGTCAAAGTCATCACAACTAAAGGATTTGAAGGATATGCTTTCTCCAAGGTTTACCATTTATTTTTTGTTTGTTTTGTTTCATGGTTTTTTTTATGTTTTCTAATGATTGCAAAATGTAAACTAATCTATCAAAGTTATGAAATGATGTTGAAAGTAAAGGAAAGGTATAGAAATCTAACACTATCTATAACTAAAACATGTAATAAATATTTCCAAAATTTTGGAAGATTGAATTAAAGAAGCAATTACTTGAATGCACAAAACAAACTATTTCAGAAAATGAATACCCGGGTCTAAGAACAGAAACAAAAAGGCAATGTAGAAGCTAAAAATACCCAGAAACTTATCTAAAGTTCCTGTACAAGGACTCATTCTCCCATGGGTGAATGGGTCCTTGCTCAAGTATTTTTGAAACTAAATTTTACAAATTTTGAGTTATTATGTGTGGTTTTTGTTCTTGGTTGCAAACTGAGAGTTCTGTAACAAAATTTTCTAGAATAAGGGTGTCTAAATTCAATTTCAAATAAGGTCAAATGATGAACTAGATGACCTTTTTTAGAATTAAATTTGAACCTAAATATGAACTTATGTGATTAAAGAATGATCTTGATGTAGGATGAATGCAAGATGAATTCAAACCTAATGCAAATTTTTTTATTTTCAAAATATTTTTAAAGGATACAAACATGCAAAATTAAATACTAAATGAAATTTTCACTAATGAAAGTTTAAAGATCCCTAAATGCAATGAAACTAATATAAATATAATTCCAACTTAGTGCAAAACCTAGATATAGGGTTGAAATAGACTACAAATTTTAGAATTTTGTTGTACAAAGTCAAGTTCACCAAAATGAAACATAGAAAAATAGGTTTACCCAATTTGTAATGGGGAAAATTGGGGTGATGAACCTATCTTTCCTTTATTTAATTAGGAAAAGAGATTCCCAAAAAGAATTAACTTACACCCCTTAGGTGAGCCAACTCAATGGGGGAATCTATTGGTTTCCTTATGATTGAGGACAGGGGTACAGAGTTGAACAACACTTTTGGGAGAAATACAAAAATTAGTAAATAAACTAAAAAATGCAAGATAACACTTAGATCTTGTAGATTAAGCATAAAACTGAGAGAAACAGTAAAACTTCTCCTAGATCTAGAGGAAGAGAAAATACTATGCACCTGCCACAAAACATTGTTTTTGGAAGCTATCTTGGGACTCATTCACCCATGCGAAAATGGGTCTTTGTAGGGCTTTCCAAAATTGATTTTTGGGTCCTCTACTTCTATGTCTGCACTTCCAAATTCTTCGGGTTTCACACTCGAATAATTAGAAATAAATTTTAGATCCAAGTTTTTGTATCTTGACAACAAAGGTGACAACAAATGTAACTTTGTAAAAATTATCTTTTGAGATCTTCAACTTTTCTTCAACCTATGAACCTGCACATACACGAGAGGGGAATAATTGTTTATTTTTGGTAGATGGGGGTTTTCCTTGGTCAAACCCTATTTTGTTAATTGAACCTTGAATTGAAACAATGATAAAAAGAGGGAATGATGAATGAACACATTTTTGTTGCACATCTCACCAAACCATTGAATAAAATCCTTGAATGGAGATGCTTGAAGGATTGAAAATTGTACGAAATGGTTGAATTGAATGTGGATCTTGATGACTTGAGTTTATTCTTGAATGCTTGAACTTGATCTTGAAACCTACATCACAATGTTAGCTCCAAAAACATGCATAAATGAACATAACTTTAACATGATTCTTGAGATATTGAATGCTCCAAAAAATGCTTGAGAAATCTACTCTTCAATGCTTTTGACACTAATATTTTCTCATATGAAATTTTCCCTCTTGCTAGATGATTTGAATTGATGAAATAACCTTGTATTTATAGCTATCTATCCTTAATTTCCTAAAAATTAAACATTACAAGCTGGCATTGAAATTTGAATTTAGGATTATAAAAATACTTCCAAAAACATGTTTTAAAAATTGGTTCAAAGGCTTAGAGAGGACCTATTTTCCCATGGGAAAATGGATACCAAGTCCCTATTCCTAGAACACATTTATTGCTTATGGTAAAGTGTTATGTGTTGGCATTAATTATTTTTGGATTTCCCCTTCGGAAAATGTAATTTATTAGGCTTGTAGATGTAAAATAGGTCTTATTAAGTCATAATTAAGTCTATTTTAATTAATAAGGCCCAAACAAAGTATGAAAATGTAAAGTACATTTTTCTAAACTACAGAAACATTCAAAGAAAATATGATTAACATTTCAGGCACTTTGCATATGTTATGCATATTAATATCAACATGATTCATTCTATATGGAAATTTTTGTAACAGAGTAAGCCATCTAAAACAAGCTTTTTCGAAATCCACAATATTATGCCAGAGAGAGATGATTGCCTTTTTCCAATCTTTTCTTCCAAGGTTTACTTTCTAGGTTTTATTTAGGTATTCGATTGGAACATTAGAGTTAATTATCTCTTTATAGATGGTTTTAGTTTTAACTTCATATAGTGGGGTGAACCTTTCCAATTATAAAAAATTTGATTATCATCTTTTTCCTTATAATTTGAGTCTGACAAAAATATCATTGAAGCTTCTTTAAGGAAAGAGTAAGTTCTATCATTAGATTGGGGCAATCGAAACTCATGTTTTAGTTGATCACATTACATCAACACCAAATTTCTTAAGACATTGCTAAAGGTCTTAATTCTAGCATGGTCCCATTTTTTAGTAGAACACCCTTGTAAGAGGGCCAAATGCTTCCCATTGTGTTCTAGTTTCCACCAGATAGACATACTAGGGTGGATTAGATTGTAGTTACTATTGGATGTTGTGGTTGTGTTGCTGATATGTGGTTGTATTTGATGTAAACATTATTGGCATTAATGTATTTGAGGCTATATATGTCGAGGATATTGAGAAAATTGTAATAAATATGTTTCAGGTTGTTAGTGATGCAGTGAAGTTCAATCCATTGTCTAGCCCAATACGTTGACAATAAGAGGTTGTGGATTAAAGGGTTTATTTTCAAGTATATCTAGTTTATCCACATTAAGTTTCAAAGATCCACATGAAGATTTGATCGAGTTATGAGTAGTTGTATTCTGATAGTTATTATGTTACTCCAGTTAGTGTTCCTGATTGAAGATAATGTGATTCTAGTAATTTCAGTTGTTGCAAATGCTTCTATGGTGATTCATGATGTTTTTGGATGTTTCTAGATCATTCTCTATCTATGTTGTTGGTCCAAATTGATCGTTGTGCTCGCGATTGGTGATTTTCTCTTGTGTGTTCATGTTTTGCATGTTCATGGCCGACAGGGTGATTGTAGCGTGTTGTGGATCTTTGTGGAGTAATTGTTTGAAGTGTTTTCATGTTCAAGATATTGTTTTGGGTCTTCACTATGTTGTGGTTGACCTTGGTTGATTTGCATTGAAAATTATTTATGTTTTGAGTTGACAGTTTGTATTCATTTTATTATTTTGTTGAATTCAACATGGAGATGTTATTATTCTTATTGTGGATATATATAAGCAATTGTTTATATCATTTGAAGGCATGAGTGTGAGAAGTATGTATGTGAGATGTGTGAATAATGTCCAAATCATTTGAAGGCAGAGCAAAGTGTGAAGAAGAGTGAAGAAGAGTGAAGAAGAGTTTATGTGCTTAACCAAAACTATAATCAGGCATTAGCAAATGCTATTTTCTTAGTTCATAATCTTGCAGATGTAATCCAAATATTTCTGTAAGACAGTGTGTCTTCCTTGGGTAGAAAGCCTTGTTACAGTATTTGAGAAGTGTGCTTGAATACATGTGCATTCCCATTTATTCTTTATACTTTTAACATGGTATAATCTTGTGGACTAACCTCCACCGTGGTTTTTCCCCTAATAGGGTTTCCACATAAAAAAATTTGGTGTTATGTGTGTTTCTAATGTGTTGATGATTTATGCTTTCATGTTTATTTATTAGATCTGAGAATAAGGTTAATAAGTTTAAATTTTTGTGACAACTAATTCACCCCACCCCAGTTATCTACCCTTGTGTTTCCAACAATTGGTATCAGAGTTGGTTCCTTGTAATAAGTTTAACAGCTCGAGGTGATCTGGGATGGTGACATATAAGAAGGATAGTCTAAGATTTGATGGAACAAATTATTCTCTGTGGAAGACTTGAATGGAGTGTCATTTGAGATACATTGGTGAACCCTTCTAGAACATTACAAGTAATAGGTATGTTATTCCACAGAATGGTCCTTCTACTCCTACCAAGATTAAGGAAGTTGAGTACAATATCAAGGCTAAGGAAGCATTCTTGAGTGCTCTGACCGATTTTGAGATTACAAATGTGATGGATCTAAAGACTGGCTATGAGATCTGGAAAAAGTTGGAAACTTTCTATGAAGGTGATGCACTTGTGAAGATTGCTAAGTTGCAAAGTTTGAAACGGAAATATGAAATGTTGAGAATGGGTGGTGATGAGAATATTACTTCTTTCATGCAAAGAGTGAATGAGCTTGTGTTTGGTATCAAATGTGCTAGTGGACAATTGGAAGAATCAAAGATTGTTGCTAAAGTGCTTAGATCCTTGCCTGCTACATACAAAGTCAAAGCTACTACTATTGAAGAACTCCATACTGCAACAAATGTTACCAGAGATATGTTGATTGGTAAACTTACTACTTTTGAGTTGAGTGAATTTGGTGATTCCCTTCCTAATATAGAATCTGCATTTAAGGCTACCACCTCCAGAAGAGATAAACAAATATATGATTTCAGAGAAATTTCATCTAGAAAAGTGTTCACGTATGAGGAGGAAATGAGAGAGATTGAAGAAGAAGAGAGAGAGCTAGAAAAGCTGGAAGCACTTATTATCAAAAGAGAAGCCAGAGGACAAGGTAAGTATAAAGGGAAATTGCCTCTTAAATGTTTTTCTTACAATAGGATAGGTCATTTTGCATCAAGGTGTCCAGAAAGAGTTCCTAAGCCAAGACCTAAAAAGCGTAGATTTCAAAGAAAATGTTATTATGTTGCCAATGAAGGTGTGATAGATTATGAATCTGACAAAGGGAATGCAAGTGATGATGAATAGCTATTTATTGCTATCAAGGAAAATAATCTTGTGTCTATTGAATCTACTAGTTGCACAAATGTGGAGAAATCCCTAGCTACTCGAGTTGAAGAGAAATATGAATGGGTGATTGACAGTGGATGCTCTCATCACATGACAGGTGATAAAAGTGAATTTGTGAGCTTGGAGAAATATGATGGTGGTGTTGTAAGATTTGGTGATGACAAAGCTAATATAATCTATGGCAAAGGATGCATTTCTCTTGATGGTAAGCATAATACTAATGATTTCCTATATGTGGAAGGTTTGGAGCATAATATTTTAAGTGTTGGATAGATGGTTGATAAGGGATACAATCTTCAAGTCAAGGATGGAAAGTGTAGAATATTGGGGAGTTCCGAAAATGTGATTGCATCGGGTATAAAAAAAAGGTAATATCTTTCACCTGAGTGCTACAAATAAAAGTTGTTTTATTGCTCAAGTTGATGAAAGCTAGTTGTGGCATAGGAGAATGTGTCATGTAAACTTTGATAATATTATCAAGATAAGTTCTACTCAAGAAGTGAGAGATCTTCCTAAGTTGGTAAAATCTACAAATGCCATATGCAAGGAATGTTAATTAGGGAAGCAAACTAGAATTTCATTTTAGAGCAAACAACATTATTCAAATGAAAATTGTTGGAGCTTGTGCATACTGACTTGTGTGGTCCTTCTAGAGTTAGAAGTCTACAAGGATACAAGTATTTCATGTTACTCATTGATGATTATTCTAGAATGATGTGGGTTACTTTCTTAAGGGAAAATTTTGAAGCTCTAGAGAAATTCAAGATCTTAAAGGTTATGGCTAAGACAGAGACAGATTTGAAGATTAAATATCCAAGATCAGATAGAGGTGGTGAATTCACTTCTAGTGAGTTTAATTCTTTTTGTGAATAACATGGAGTAAAATGATAATTATCTACCCTATAGACCCCTCAGCAAAATGGAGTTGTGGAAAGGAAGAACAGGACAATTGAAGAAGCTACTAGAATTGGGTATGTGCAGGATCATCATGGAAAAAAAAGGCCCTTAAGTGGCAAAAAATTCAAAAAAATTAGACTTAGGCAACTTGATGTAAAAATTTGAATAAGTTATCTATATTATTTCAAAAATATGTAAGAATAGAATCTATAGAAAATTGAATTTAGTTTCTAAAATACTAGGTGTTTTTTTTTTTTTAAATCTATTTGGTGAAAATTGAAATTTCAATGCAAGGTACTTAAATTTCAAGGAAAAATAAGAAGTAGGTGTCTGTCTAACCACCCTAACCACAATAAAATGATAATATTTTTTATAAGATTTTAGATATAAGTAGAGGACTCATGCCCGATGTGATGCATTTTTTTGTAATTTTTTTCAAGTATATAATTAATTATGAATTTTTATTACAAATTTTTTAAAATATAAAAACTTGTATGTCTGACCACCTTAACTTGGTCAAAACTTTATGAAACTTAATTTTTTTTTTTAATCCTATAGTATGTGAAGAATAGAATGTGACACAAGTTTTTGATTCAAAATGTGATATCGTTTGAAAGCTAGATGTTTTTCAATCAACCTATCAATCAGGACTTTAGTCATAATTTGAATAGAAAATGAATAATAATTACTTATTAAATTCAAAGTAAAGCATAATTTATATCAGTGGAAAGCTAGAATCTCCTTTAAAAACCCTTTTTGTTTCATCAATTTTGGTAAAAAAAAGTAGTTGTTAGCTACATACCCATCATATTGCCACTTTTTGGCCCATCATGATCCCGCACATACCCAACTATGATGCTTGAAGGAAATGTTCCTTATATCTACTGGAGAGAAGCTATAAGTATTTTGTTTACACTCTCAACCGTGTACAAATTAAAGGTGATACTGGTAAGACACCTTATGAGCTATGGTATGGTCATAAGCCTACTATTAGATACTTCAAAATATTTGGGAGTAAATGCTATATCAAAGAGATGAAGATATAGGAAAGTTTGATGCTAGAAGTGATGAAGGAATATTTCTTGGTTATTCTACTAAAGGGTATGTGCAGATCATCATGGAAAAACAAGCCCTTATGGGCAAAAATTCAAAAATAAAAGTTAGGCAACTTGACATAAAAATTTGAACAAGCATCTATATTATTTCAAAAATATGTAAGAATAGAATCACAGTAAAATTTAATGGATTTTCTAAACTACTAGTTTGTTTTAAAATCTATTTGGTGAAAATTTGAAATTTCAATGTAGTGACTTAAATTTCAGGGAAAAATAAGTAGGTGTCTGTTCGACCGCCCTAACCACAATAAAATGACAATATTTTTAATAATATTTTAGATATAAGTAGACTCATGTCCGGATGTGATGCATATTTTTTTAAAAAAATTTCCAAGTAAATTTAATTAATTATGAATTTTTTATTACAACTTTTAAAAATATATAAAAACTTGTATGTTTAACCACTTAATTTGGTCAAAACTTCATGAAATTCAATTTTTCTTTTTTAATCCTATAGTATGCGAAGCATAGAATGTGATGCATATTTTGGATTCAAAAAATATGATACCGTTTGAAAGCTATAGATGTTTTTCAATCAGCCTATCAATCAGGACTTTAATCGTAATTCAAATAGAGAATGAATAATAATTATTTATTAAATTCAAAGTAAAGCATAATTTATGTTGGTGGAAAGCTGAGAATATCCTTTAAAAACCCTTTTCGTTTCATCAATTTTGGGTAAAAAAAAAGTCGTCAGCCACATACCCATCATATTGCCACTTTTTGGCCCATCATAATCCTGCACATACCCTAAAAGCAAGGCCTACCGATGCTACAATAAGAGATTGAGGAAAATGGTTGAAAGTGAAAATTTCAAGGTTGATGAAGACATAGGTACACCATCCAAAACCTGTGGATATGATTAAGATGATCAAAATGATAGTACAGGTAAAGGAAAGCAAGTTTAGACTTGAAATCAAATTTAGATCGTTCCAGTGAACTCAGAAAATCAAGAAGAGGAAACTAGTGAAAGTGATGAAGAGAGGTTAGAAAAGCCTAAAGCTCAAGAACATCCTTAGACTTTGAGGTATGTAAGACTAAATCATTCAGAAAATCAGATTATTGGTGATAAGAAAAAAGGTGTTCAAACTAGTAGAAGAATTGCAAAAGAATATTGTTTGATTCCAAAGATTGAGCCTAGTAATATCAATGAAGCATGCAAAGATGAGCATTGGATGGAAGCAATGAAAGAAGAACTGATGCAAATTGAGAAGAATGATACATGGGTTCTTGTTCCTAGACCTAAGGATAAAAATGTAATTGGAACTAAATGGGTCTTTCAGAGTAAACTGAATGAGAAAGGTGAAGTTGTTAGAAACAAAACAAGACTAGTGTGTAAAGGATATTCTCAGATGGAAGGAATTGAATTTGAAGAAAAAAATTCCCCTGTTCCTAGGATTGAAGTTGTGAGATTATTTCTTGCTTATGCTGCTTACAAATACTACAAGGTTTATTAGATGGATGTCAAGTCAACATTTCTAAATGGTGAATTGGAAGAAGTGTTTATTGAGCAACCTGATGGATTTCAATTGACTGATCAGGGAGATATGGTTTTTCAGTTGAAGAAAGCACTGCATGGAGTTAAGCAAGCCCCAAGAGCATTGTATGCCAGATTGGATAAGTATTTGTTGAAGCTTGGATTTAATAAAGGTATTGTTGATAGTAATTTGTATTTCAAGATTGATGATGATAAAGAGTTGATTGTTGAAGTCTTTGTTGATGATATCATTTTTGGAGGAGATGATAGTTTTTGCATGAAGTTTGTTGATGAGATGCAAAATGAATTTGAGATGTCTATGATTGGAGAGATGAAATTCTTTTTGGGATTGCAAATTACTTAGATAGATAGAGGGATCATTATATCTCAGTCCAAGTATGTGAAATAATTGTTAAAGAAGTTTGGTATGGAAGATTCAAAGCCAGTTGGTACACCTATGGTGACCGGATGTAAGTTGACACAAGATGATGATTCTCTGAAATCAAACCAGACTAGATATAGATCAATGATTGGTGGATTGCTTTATTTAACTCAAACTAGACCCGATATCATGAATGTCATATGCATTGTTGCAAGATTTCAAGTTGACCCTAAGGAATCTCATGTGACAGTTGTGAAGAGGATTTTCAAATACTTGAAGGGGACAGTTGATTTTGGCCTATGGTATCCTAAAGATGATGATCTTACTTTGAGTGCCTTTACTTATGTTGATTGGGTAGGAGATGTGAATGACAGAAAGAGTACCAGTGGTGGTGCATTTTTCTTGGGAAAGAAGTTGATTTCATGATTAAGTAAGAAGCAAAATGCCATTTCTTTATCTACTACAGATGCAAAATACATTGTTGTTGCTAACAATTGTACTCAAGTATTGTGGACGAAGTAGATGTTGAAAGATATCAAAGTTGTGTATGATGAACCTATTGCCATATTCTATGATAATTCAAGTGAAACTAAAATTTCTAAGAATTTGGTGATGCATTCAAAGACCAAGCATATATCTATCAAGTTTCACTTTTTGAGAGAGAAGGTAAGTGAAAAGGAAGTTAGATTGGAGTATGTGCCTACTAAGGAAAATATTGTAGACATCTTTACTAATCCTTTTCCTAAGGATACTTCTGAGTACCCTAGAGGAAAGCTATGGTTGATTACCCCTCCTAATTAGAACTAAGATGCATTGTCTTGCATCAATCCGTCCATTTCATAGTCATATCTTGATCTAGATTGATGTTGTGGTGGCTGCTACTCAGGGTGAGTAGTTAGATGTTTAGAACTATGGTTCAGAGCTTGTGTGGAGAAAGGAGATCTTTTGTCATTGATGTTAAAGGGGGAGAAGAATCATGTGAAAAAATTTGTGAGGAGATGAGTTATGTGAAAGAGTTTAGAAAAGAGTCAAAACCAAAGAGGGAGAAAGTGCTAAGAGGAAGTTGCATTGATGGTGTTTTTCACATCATGTATTGCCATCAATGCCAAAGGGGGAGATTGTTGGATGTTCTGGTTGTGTTGTTGATATGTGGTTGTCATTGATGTCAACACTATTGGCATTAATCTATTGTAGGCTGTATATGTCAAGGATCTTGAGAAAATTGTAATAAATATGTTTCAGGTTGGCAATGATGCAATGAAATTCAATCTATTGTCTAGCCCAGTACATTGATGATTGGAGGTTATGGATTAAAGGGTTTCTTGCCGAGTATATCTATTTTATCCACATTAAGTTTTAGAGATTTGTATGAAGATTTGATTGAGTTATGAGAAGTTGTGTTCTGGCAGTTATTTTGTTGCTCCAGTTAGTGTTCTTGATGGAAGATAATGCGATTCTAGTAATTTCAATTATTGCGGATGCTTCTTTGGTGATTCATGAGGTTTTTGGATATTTCTAGATGGTTCTCTATCTATTTTGTTGGTCCACATTGATCATTGTGCTCGCGATTGGTGATTTTCTCTTGCATGTTCATGTTTTTCATGTTCATGGCCGACAGGGTGATTGTAGCGTGTTGTGGATCTTCGTGGAGTAATTTTCTGAAGTGTTTTCATGTTCAAGATATTGTTTTTGGTCTTCACTATGTTGTGGCCAACCTTGGTTGATTCACATTGAAAATTATTTATGTTTTGGGTTGACAGTTTGTATTCATTTTATTATTTTGTTGAAGCTGACATGGAGATGTTATTATTCTTGTTACATATACATATAAGCGTTTGTTCATATCATTTTAAGGAATGTGTGTGAGAATTATGTATGCGAGATGTGTGAATAATGTCCAAATAATTTGAAGGTAGAGTAGAGTGTGAAGAAGAGTGAAGAAGAGTTTATGTGCTTAACCAGAATTGTAATCAGGCATTAGCAAATGCTATTTTCTTAGTTCAAAATCCTGTGGATGTAATCTGAATGATAGTGTGTCTTCCTTAGGCAGAAAGCCTTGTTGTATTTGAGCAGTGTGCTCTAGGTAGTGTGCCTGAATGCATGTGCATTCTCATTTTTTCTTTATACTTTTAACAAGGTATAATCTTGTGGACTAACCTCCACCATGGTTTTTCCCCTAATAGGGTTTCCACGTAAAAAATATTGGTGTTATGTGTGTTTTTGATGTGTTGATGATTTATGCTTTCATAGTTATTTATCAGATCTGAGAACAAGGTTAATAAGTTTAAATTTCTGTGGCAACTGACTCACCCCTCCCCTCTTAGTTGTCTGCCCTTGTGTTGCCAACAGTTACAATCAAAGAAAAGAGGGATTTGGATATTTCCCTTTATTATTTCCCATACTCTCTAGATAATTTTGAAGACCATTGAGCTTGTAGGAACTATTTAGTGTTTGGTAATGAGAAGATCACTAAAAGGAAGTGATTTCTAAGATTTTTCTAGTTTGGTCACAACATGCACAATGTTATTATTTACAAGAAATTTCTAAGGCTCATTTCCTTCAAGGGATTTGAGGATCCATTTTGTAGCTAAAGTAGTGCCATGGTTGTATAGATCTTTGAGTCCTAGTCCCCCATGAGTATTCTTGAGGTATCACCATTCTCATTTTATGGAATGCTTTTTCCTCTTCCCCTTTCCATCTGACCAAATAAATCACATGATTTTTTTTTAACCTCATTGACTTGGTAACTGTTAAAGAATCATATTGAAGAAAAATAAATAGTGAATAAGGACAAAATATTTTGTCACACCTAGATTCTACTAGCAATGCAGAGGTACTACCTATTCTAGCCATCTAACTTCTTGTCAATTTTAGCTTTGATTCATAACCAAATTTTCGTAAGGTTAGGAAAAGTAGAGAAGGGGATCTTGAGATACCTAACCTTCTTGTGAGGGCCACACAATTGAAAATCAAAATTTTGTGCTCAGTTAGGGGGAGTTGCTATCCACCCCAAGGTATGTGCAGGATCATGATGGGCCAAAAAGTGGCGATATGATGGGTATATGTAGGGTATGTGGCTGGCAACTTTTTTTTTACCCAATATTGATGAAACGAAAAGGGTTTTTAAAGGAGATTCTCAGCTTTCCACCAATATAAATTATTCTTTACGAATTTAATAAATAAGTATTATTCATTTTCTATTTGAATTATGACTATAGTCCTGATTAATAAGCTGATTGAAAAACATCTATAGCTTTCAAATGTTATCACATTTTTGAATTTGAAACATGCGTCACATTCTACTCTTCACATAATTTTAGGATTAAAAATGAATTTCATGAAGTTTTGACCAAGCAAGGTGGTCGTGACATATGAGTTTTTATATTTTTAAAGTTGTAATAAAAAATTAATAATTTCACTCATTTACTGGAAAAACATTACAAAAAAATATGCATCACATCTAACATGAGTCCTCTACTTCTATATCTAAAAAATATTATAAAAATATATTTTCATTTTATTGTGGTTAGGGTGGTTAAAGATATTCACTTATTTTTCCCTCAAATTTAAGTACTATCGCATTGAAATTCAAATTTCACTAAATACATTTTTAAAAATAAACCCAGTATTTAGAAACTGTGGATATAGCAGGGATTCACTGCATGTGTCTTTCTTGAGATCACTAGGGAATGAACTGCCCTTATACATCTCAGGATAGCAATGTGATAAGGAACCAAGAACACGGTTATGTCTTCAAGGGAAAATAGTCAGAGGTCCTGAGAGAGCCGGATCATAAATTTTTTGTCCCAAAAGAGGGAGCTCTCAGCCAGAGGACATCAACGTAGATATAGGATGCCAACATGGCGTGCTTTCATCTGAAAGTCACGCTGGTGTCCTGAGCAAAAAAGAACTCAAGAACTCAACGGACAGAAAGTAATCCTACTCATAGACTCGGGGGTGATATAAACAGAACTACTAACTAACCAGAAAGCAAAATATGGAAGGAAATATCACGATACTTGGAGAAAGGTTACCCTTTTCTCAGACGCCCAAATCTTCACTCCAAGTTCCTTTTCATAACCTGCACACAAGAGGTCAAGGAGAAATTTGTTGGGTGGCTGTAAAGGGGTCTGCCTCAGTCAGACCCTACTTTGGTGTTCCTACCTTCATGGACAACCAAGTTGGAAAGGATTGCAAAAGGAGTAAATAAAGCATGCGGTGAGAGCAATAACTGCTCCAGGAGTAGAACCTGCACCACTAGAGAGTAGAAAAATGCTCATGAAGGGAAAGTAAGAAATGGAGATAGAGCATTACCCATGGGCCAAAGCCCTCTCTGGAGCATGTGGACACACCGCTGAGTGCTTGTTTGAGAGCTGCTACTGCTTCTAGGGGGACCTCAGTTCGGCATGGCTTCACCTATGAGAGTGTTGCTATCAAAGGAGAAGTCTCAAAGTGGTATTAAGAACTTGAATGAGAGCTAGTGTGTAATCTTCCAATCTTTCAACCTCCAAATGAGAGGCAAAAAGAGGTTATTATGCTTGTAAGGGCGGCAAAGAGCTATTACTTTCAAAATGTAATTGAGCTAGGACATGTGTCACAGGAGTTAACCTTCCAAATTCCACATTTCAAGCTCGGGAAATGGCTAGGACACTAGCACGTTGCACAGACATTTGTGTGTCGCACGTTTGTCTAGAGCCTATATTCTTGAGGAATGCATCACCAGGCTTCTATTGCTCAGCCACTTGTTCTCTTGGAGTCAAAATTGTGAAATTCTAACCGAAGGGGTTTTGTCATTAATTTCTTAGGGTGTCATAAATGCTAGGAAAAAAATCTAAAAATATGGAATTTCCCCTAGGTGCAATTCTGTAATATTACATTTTTCCCCCACTTTAGTGGGCTCAATTTTGAAAAAATCAGCCTCACTAAAGTAGAAAAGAAAAAAATTAGCCAATTTTTTGAATTTTACAAATTTGTGTGCCAACAATGAGAAACCATACCGACTATTGTAGTTGAGCTAACCAGTACTGAAGATTCCCCCAACATCTGAGTTTGACAAACAACATCTGAATGATTGTGAAATTATCGAATGTTCCATCTTGCAAAACTCAAATTTTAGGTCAACTTCAAAAAATCAGAAGAAAGCTACCATGAAGAGGAGGAATGATCAACAAAAACGTCATTGATTTGGAAGAAAAAATATGATCAAGAGATGACCTTATGCCCCCTCCTAAGTTCTCCCCTAGCTTAGTGGGGCGAATTCAGGAGAAACCAGGAAGCCACAAGTCCTAGGGAAAATGGGCCCTGGAGGGCCTATATATACCTAGGTGGGCCCCCAGAAGGGTCATTTACACTATTCACTATGAGAAAATTGTTGAATTTTGTGAGAGAAAAGTTAGCAAAATGCCTAGTAGGAGAGAGTATGAGGAGCCCAGGTTGGAGCAGCTATGTCAAGACATTACCAAGGATCACGAGGTGGACCAGGTAAGTCACAAATGCTCATTTTTGGCAATTTTTTGTGCATTTTTTAGAATTTTTTCGACAGCGAGGTGCACAGGCATTTTTTTTACACACCTACATCCCTAACCCACGTTGTTGTCCATGTTCAATACCTTTTTCCTTTTTGTGCACTGTCGTCTCAAAAATGTGCTAGCATCTTTAAGGTGACCGCAGCGGTTGGGGACGTGTGCGCAACATGCAGATGTCTGCAGATCACACATAAGTCTTAAATATTTTTTGTGATTTTTTATGTAAAATACCAATATACTGATCAAATATTTCTTACTTTTTGTAGGAGTACCCAGAGATTCGGGAGCATCCTAGAGGGCGAGCATTCTGGTTGGTCTGTGAGCAGAGAGATCACTTATCGATGGACAAGGTCATACTCTGGGAGCACGTCGGTCTCTGGCATGTTTTTACTATGCTAGGGATGAGATACCATGAGTGGATGCTTATGACCCTCATGGAGCAATGGTATGGCACTACCTCATCTTTCCAGCTACTGGTTGGAGAGATGACCATCACTCTCGAGGACGTCTATTGGATCCTCAGACTACCCATCCGCAGATAGCAGGTGGCCTTAGACAACACACTGTCAGCACAGGAGCAGTTAGAGGGCATCTGCTACTGCACGGGGAGGACAGATGGTGGTGATGACATGTGCCATATCTAAATGCACTGGTATGACCAAGCGAGGACCATGATGTCGTTGATCTGCTAAGTTATGGTCATGACCATTGCATTTTAAATTACGATCGACGAGCGAGGCTCACACTTGCACAGGGGCCTCATCCATACAATTAAAAAGATAGTAGAGCGTAGGACTATTTTTTCCTGGGGGTGCAACATGCTTGCACACCTTTACCAGGAGTTGGGATAGTATGTACATTATGAGTGTCGTAGCTTGACAACATGCATACTTTTGCAGGTGTGGGCCTTTGCCCACATCATGTGCACTCAGTTAGTTAGTTTTCCCTAGTTACAAACGTATGGAGTCCCCATTGCCCACTGGTACGATATGATGGGCTAGTGGAGATTCAGAGACCTATAGTTTTGGCGGCTATAGTTTGATACCCTCACAATAGATAGGGTCTGATGGAGGCCCTATCAATGTTTCAAGTGGGTGGATGATGGCAGGTACTTGAGGAACCTACAGAGAGATCATTTTTTGATAGGGCGTAAGGACTATATTATTGTGCCCTACTACTGGAGTCAGGTCATGTGACAACATAGCTAACCGCAGAACATACCACCAGATGTGCCCACCTACACTAGGGCCCATAGGAGCATGGCGAGGGTTAGGGACCGCCCTTTTCTGAGTATTACAAATATAGTCGCATTTGATTATGATGAGCCTGATCATGATCTGCCACCCTTAGTGGTGGGGGATAATGTAGGCATAGCCATAGATTTCACACAATGGTGGCAGAGGCATCTACTAGCTCCTTTGCTCAGCGAGGGTGCTCTAGGAGGGGCCCCTAGTCCACAGGGGGACTTACCAACCCCACCACCACAAGATAGGGGGAGAGGCCCGTAGTAGACTAGGGAGGAGGAGGAGGCACCTTAGGAGGAGGAGGCAACACTAGCAAGGCTGAGGCGACGGAGGAGATCAAATCCCCCACTGGTGACTCCTGTCTCTTCAGCACCACCATCTTCTTCTATGGTTGCATCACTCGCGGCACCAAGAGCAACCACCAAGGTCAGTGGCGTAGGTCCGAGCACCGAGCCTCATCTTGACCTGATATGGCGGCAGCTGAGGGATCCAGGTATACATAGTTTATTGTTCTATGTTTTGTACTTTCAATATGATGATATATGTATCTTATATATATATATATGCCATATGATACTGATATCTTTTCCTTTTCTATGGTTGCAGAGGATGCACAAGGATGGACTGGGCTCATAGCTCAGTGCATATCAGAGGTAGTTCCCGTTGTACAGATTCAAGGGTCAGTTCTTGAGGCATTTCGGTTGGTGTCCATGGGGCATCATGCCCCCAACTTCAAGCTGGTTGCATGCTTATAGACTACCTATGAGGAGTGGGGTGCAAATATTGTCCAGTTGACAGCAGAGCTGGTGAGCATGAGAGGGAAACATGACTAGCTATCGAGGGAGCTACGTTCAACACTTTCTGAGTGAAACACGGCAGTGAGGAGGGCTGATGCCACTAAGTAGGCATGTGACGCCCTTCAGAGCCGTCTTGATGACCTCGGTGAGCAGCTGTCAGCTATGAGTCTAGCGGAGTTTTAGCAATTGCGAGACCAGCTATGACAGGCAGAGCTGACGATATCTTCCTTGCAAGGGGAGATCAGAGGGATGCGGGCAGCCTTTTCCGCATCACGCTCTCACCATTCACACTCGATGACTACCATCCAGCCCCTCCCTCGACTTCTAGAGAATCCACTAGAGCTAGAGGGGTTTGGGAGCCATGTGCCTCAGTGATCTGGATATCATCATCAATCTTTGTGTACATCAGTTTTATAGTGAGACATATATATGTTCATACATACTTGTAGATCCTTTTGTGTAGACATATATTTACTAGCCACTCATTTTTTTTAGTAGTGGCCCGATACATGTATATGACATTAGATACATACATTGCGTGTATATATACATATATAGATACATCATTTTTGGTTTCATGGAATTTTTTATCTAGATGTATATGTTTTTTATTTCTCATATGTTCATGCTATGTATGTTATGTTATCATGTGGATGTATGCTTATATTAGATGCTAATATGATTTAATTAAACACACATGATTTTATGTTAATTAAATACGATGATGATCTAATGGACACACACACACATGTGCACATGGTCACTCATAACACAAAATTATTATAGTGTGTTAATGAACAATGTCAACATATGTAGTACTACTACTTTTTTTTGTAAAGAGAGAACGCCACATAGGTGACACATAGGACATTACGCATAGTAACGATGAAGATGCATATCATTAATAGGCTCCTTCAAAGGTGTTCCATCCATAGATGATAATCCATAGGCACTTGAGCCATATACAGAAATCATAATGTAAGGGCCTAACTAGTTAGGGCTGAATTTCCCCCTTTGGTTGGGCAACGCATTTACATTTCTCTAATTTTCACAAAGAACCAAATCTCCTATTTTAAAGGTTCGAGGGAGTACAATTTGATTGTATTGTCTAGATAACCACTGATGATAAGCTTTAAGATGTTTGAGGGCTTGTAAACGGTGCTCATCGAGCATCTCTAGCTGATGTAGGCGGTTGACTTGATAGGTCTCATTATCAATTAGCCCTTTCAGGGAAACTCATAAAGACATGAT